>BQNB010052566.1:19359-40433 GCA_026074375.1 Tanacetum coccineum
AACATGTTAAAAGATTTAGCACAGGACCATGAATAGAAAACTAAGTATCATATGATTACTAAATTAAAAGTACCTGAGAAGGATCAACCAACAAACAACTGCAAATTCTTTTGATGAAAGCAACCATTAAGCATCATGTAAATACCTGATAAGTGTAAAATACACATATCTGTTTATACCTAAAATAGCCCAATTAAACTCAAAACAGACTTAAAATGGCAAAAACATACTTGTTTTTGTGTTTTGTGTGTGCAGGTACGGATATATCAGAAATCACAAGAAAACCGTCAAAAAACGGGCAAACACGGACACGAGAAACGGAAGAGCACAAGAGAAGCCAAAGATTCAAAGCCAAAGTCAACCTTCAGTCAACCCTGGGTCAACAGAAGTCAACCACAAAATGACAAAATCCCAAATGTTCCAAATCAATCCCTTAACTTTCCAAAAGTTACACAAATGGTCCCTAAGGCTTAATGGGCCCTAAACCCTTAACAAACTTTACTCGGATCCATAACCAAATCAAAAGCCCAATGCCCTAGCCCATTTCCCTTCTATTAAAACTCCAGGGACCATTATTGCTAAAGTTTAAAGTTGTTTATACTTGAAATTTCACTTCACCTATATTTCTAAAACCACAAGGACCCAAGTTGCCAATAACACAAAGTTCAAATCCTATTTACCCCGTTCAGTTAAAAATAAGCGGGAAAAGAAGTTGTACTATTCATCGTCCCTTCCAACTTTCACCATGGGTAAAACGATAGGGCAAATGACAATTAAGGGGTAAAAACGACAATTGAAGGACCGTATTCACAATGGCAGGGTCAAAAACGTCATCTTAGGGTATCTTATTGGTCATTCAAGCAATCAATCACACGTGGCTATGAAGAAAGCACAAGGAATTGCTTGGTTTTACTCTTAAAACACTCACAAAACTAGCACAAGCTGTCACATCAAAGGATTGCCAGCTTGGCAATCCGTTTGTGCACATTCTTGATCCAAGGGCTCATGTTGAAGATCCAATGATTGATTGATTGTATGGACAAGATCAAAAGGGGTGTGGGCAGCAAGGAAGGCTTAGAATGTTCAGCTTCAGGCTATAAATAGCACACACTCTCACACACATTGTATCTTCTTTTTCCTTTTTACACCTAGTTTAGTTTTAGATTATTAATAGCTTATTGTAATTTTCTTTTAAAATCAGTTGTAATTTTCCTTTCAAGATATGTAATCACGTTTTATATTAATGAAATTCAGTTTTAATCTAAAAAAATCTGTCATAAGCTCTCACTTCTTTTTAAATAATAAGCTAATGTTCAATAAGCTCTCTATAGCTCTCACTAGTCTCTAAGCTAGTAATAGAGCTTAATTCAGACTTATTAATCTACCTAAATAAATAAAATAAGCTAAAAACCTTCTTTATTAGATTATAAGCTTATGGAAGGGGATTCAGTTAAGGAAGGAATCCCATGGACTTTACTGGCTTATTTTAGAGCTGTTGATAAGCTCTTTTGAGCTCTTCTACCTTTGTTTGGCTAAGGTTACTGTAAGTCTTCATTTAAATTACTTTGTCCTTTAATATTTAACTTAAAAATTGCTTATTAGTGTAAATGTGCTTATTTGCTTAATTTGTATGTTCATTTGTACTTATATGATCTTATCCTAGCTTAGTAGGTATATTTGCTTTTCTGTTTTTAGCTTAATTAGTTTAAAATTTGATTAGCTTAACTTGTCTTAATAAATCATAAAAAACCAAAAATAAGTAGTTTAGCTTTTAGGATTCTTAAATCTAGCTTATTTAGTTGATGATTTGTGTTTACTAAGGTTGTAATAAGCTTTTGAATATCTAGTAATCAAGTTTTAAGTAGTAGAATTTAATCTCATAAGCTCTCTTGAATCTGTCAAAATTTTAAAGGAGTGTTTGGTATAACTCACTTTGACCTCTTAAAGTCAAAGTGAGCTTTGTTTATTGTTTAAATCAGTTTTTAAGTTACTAAAGATCAGTTGAAAAAGGGTTTTCAGAAGTTAGATTTCAAAAGTTAGAATGTTAGAGCTTATTTGGAGTGATCCTGCACCTAGGGGAGATTTTGCCTTAAGTTTTGATTGCTTAAAATTAAATCAAGTTTTTAGGTTTGGTTTGTGCTTGTAGTTTGCTAAAACACACTCAATAGGAGTGAGTTGTGTAGGATTTCCCTTCAAGGAAACCTGCACATTGGTTTTGTGGCTTTGCCATTTGAACCAGTAGTACTAACAGCAGTTAGTACTGTTGTTTTTCTCTTTGCCATTTAAACTAGTTTAAATAGTTTTTCAACCTTTAAATTCAAGTAGGTAGTAGTTTTCATATAGGTTAATATAGATTTAGTCTTGCTTTTCGTAAAATAGCTTATTTTCTTAGGTAAACCTAGCTTAAAAGTTCATCAAAAACTCAAAAAGACCAAAAATAATAGTAGTTAACAAGTAGCTTTTAGTTCTGAATTCTAGCTTATAGGAATAGGATTTATAAGTTAGATTCATAGCTTAATAGTTGCTTAACTAGTTTTCAAAAGCTAGGGTTCTGAATTTGCCTAATGAGCATTTGAGCTTATTGGATTTTTTGAGTTTTAAGTTTCCTTTTCTGAGTTAGCAGTTTTTTGCTCCTAAATTTAAGTAGCTTAATGTGTTTTAAACTAAAATAGCTTTTCATTTCTAATTTCCTTACATTATAAGTTGTTAGGAACATCTTTTGAATTTAGATTTGAGCTTATTGTGAGCTTAGTGCAAGTGTTTTTAGCAAAAATTAGCTAAAAGGCCCACTTTCTGTAGAAAGCTTATTCATAAGCTGTTTCAGTGCTTATTTTTCATTTTCAGACCAAAAGTTCAGTTTTAAAGTTGCTTAAAAATTAGTCTTCTTTAAGTTATAATATTCAGTTTTTGATAAAAGTTAAAAAATAAAAAATAAGCAAAAATGGGGTTGCCAGACCTCGAACCCACGACCTCTTGCACACAACACACATGCCTTAACCATTTGCTTTAATAGCTCATCCAATAACTTTTCCCCCCATTTAATACTAGTAGTCTTTTTCATTTCCTTTTCATTTTATAAGTCGTAGCTTATCCAACTTATTTTAGAGCTTATTTGATTAGCTGTTTGTTTAGTTTTATTTTTCTCTTCTTCCTTGTTGCTTGTAGGACTTTTCCTAATTTTTTGAGATTTTTCTCATTATTAGTTTTTTTTTCTAGGATTTTTCGTAGGTTTAAAAATTGAAAAATCAATAAAAAATAGAAAAAAGTTTCAGAAAATTACAAAAAAAATAGTTTTTAGTTTTATAAGAATTACTTTTAGGTTTACATTCAGAATAATCATTTTTACACCTTTTAGATTTTAATTTTCATTTTTAAGCTTTTAATTTTCATTTTAAAAATATGATTTTAATTTTAAAAATAGTTAAAAATAGTTTTTTGAGTTTTTATGTTATTTTAGACTTTTCTAAGTTTAAAAATCATTTTTCTCAATTTTTAGTACTTAATTTGCTATTTTTTAAGATTTAATTAGATTAAATTAGTTTTTAATTCATAAAAAAATCAAAAATACTCAAAAAAATATTTTTCCTTTTCTTAAAATTTTCTTTTGTCCTATTTTAGGTTTAGAAATTTAGTTTGCATTTTTAAGAGTTAGTTTTACCTAACTTGCTTATTTGTCGCATTTTATTTGTTTCCCGTTAATTGTTAAGTGTTCAATTGTTTTTAATTACTTGTTTTTAATTGTGCTTTTAATTAGTAGTTATAGAAAACCAAATTAATCTCTGAACCCATTCAAATCAATATCCAATATCAAGCAAGGTTTTAATTTCTCAAATTATTAGGAAAACGACCTGAAAAATCATACTTTCCGGAAAACATACGTATATTATATATTATATATATCTTTTAGAGTGAGCTTTTCTTAAGGGAAACTTAAGGAAAGTTCTTAATTGCTCTTTTGGAATATTTTATATTATATATTTTTGCGTATATAAAATCTACAATCACACACACAAATCATTAACTAAAAGAAAATGAAAGACAAGGACTAGTATTTATATGTGAATGGGAGGGAAGGCTTGTGTGTTCTTGGTGGTTGACTTATGTTTGACTCCTAAATGGCTTATAACACAAATCCACGTATAATGAACTAAATGGGTCGACCTATCTCAACTTTTTGTAGATCGACTTTCGTATGTCAGGAAGTTTGTTAAAATTGTTTTAACTTGATTACTGTTTTTCTTCTTTGTTTGAATTATTAAGTAACTCGATTTACTCATTTTTTTCTGGTCAAAAGTTCAAGTATGAGATGACTAGCAATTTTTATCTTGTGTTACTGTTTGCAACTGACATGTCAACATTATTATATCATTATGCAAGCATGATTGTGCCTTATGCGGGCCTCGATCTGTTAATGTTTATTGTTTACCAACCTTTATAACTTATAGATACTTCATTAATAAAACATACTCTCGATAGGTTTTATTGTCTTTCATGGTATCAGAGCGCGGGTCTCATATCAAACTAGGTGGTTACGTCGAGCCGCCACTTTTAAACCGCCCCGTTAAACCCAACCGCCGCTGTTATTCTCATTTTTTGAAAAAAATATTCAATTTTTCGGTCAAAGCCTTAACTGCATACCATTTTTTGCCATAACTTTCAAATCGTTTAGAGTTAACTGACGCGGTTAACGTCATTCTCTGTAATTCTTAATTATCTAGGAAAACCAACCAAAATTACCATTGTAGGCCACATGACGCGCCGCCATGCCCCGTCGTTATCTACTACCTAATTGTTTTTATTTGCTTTTGCGTTTGCTTATCTTTCTTTCGTTGTTGCAGTATGAAGATTTGTCTCTGTTTGTTGTCGGGTGTCTTTAACAACAAATTATGTTTGGCTTAGTGTTTTCCATTTTATTGCTTGAATATGCTTATTGTTTGATGATTTATTTCTGTTTGATGTTAGATGTCTTTGTCGACAATTTAAATTGCTTTAATATCTTTAGTTTTCAAATTTAATCCGAGTTTCACGATTTCATGTTCGGATGGTAGGGAAGTATTAGATAATAGATTATGCTAGAAGGCATGTGGCGTATGTGGGCTTTGGTCCATTAGTGTAACAACTGTGCTTTGAGCAGGTTAGTCAACCGTTAGCATTGACTTGAGTTTCATTATGTGTTATAGTAATTATGTGGTTATGTGATCTTATGTGAGTTTGGCTACCAATCCAAGGAGCGTGATCGTCTCATTGTGATTGAGGTTATGGTTGTTATGGCCATTTTTCATTTTGTTCACATTTTGTGACAATGAAAATGATGGTATAATCTTATGTGTGTATGTATTTATGTGTACGTATTATGTATTTACGTAGTTAAATAATAGGAGTTCGTGAGAGTAGAAGATTGAGATTAGTAAATTTAGTTAGATAGATTTTAGAAGTAATAAGTTAGGGGAAAAAATATATATGTTTAGAAATGAATTTAATTTATAGTTATTTAATTTAGTTTTAATTTAAAAGGTTTTCTAGTATAAGTAAAGGTTTTTATAAAAATATTAAAAATTAAGGGTTTTAGTGTAAATAATAATAAATAAATAAATAATATATATATAAAAAGGGGTGTTTGACCGATCGGTGGAGAAGGATTATTATTATTATTATTATTATTATTATTATTATTATTATTATTATTATTATTATTATTATTATTATTATTATTTTTTGCGTACGGAACACACCAGAAATACGTCACCATTCCTTCGGGACATGTCAAAGGAAACATCTCCATCGAAAAGGTTGCATCTGAAGATAACCTCGCTGACATTCTTTCTTTACCCCTCAAGCACGATTCGTTAAATTATCTTGGTCAAGGTTTAGGAATGATGGAACACATTCTATAAATTGTTCTCTTCTTTTCTTATAGTTTTGATTATGGTCCGTGTTCCATTTTGTGTCGTGACAACTTAATTACTTTATCCGAAGTATTTTAAGCATTTTTGATTTGCGAAATGCAAATTAAAATGTCACTCCCTTTAAAAATTTGTCAAAAACCAATCCATCTCCTGTTGGCAGTCCGGCGGCCCCCAAAACTAGTCTGGCGGCCCCCAAATATGTTTGGGACCGCCGACAGCAGGCTTGTGATATATGTCATTTCTTTTTCAAATCATAAAACAAACATCCTTTCTTTATCTCTCTTGCTGCTACGAGTTAACGTATATCCTCCTATCCCAACACTTATAAGCATCATTGCTTATATTGTTAATAGTCAAGTGAATTTCATCATGAAATGCGTCTCATTCTCAAACACAATCCTTACAATCGTCGTACTCACAATTCCCCTCACATCTTGGTCCTCACTTCTTGTAAACGTCTTTTCTCACCTTAAATGGCCTTTTCACTTCTGAACGGTTCTTCTCACTTTTAAGAGTCCTCTTACTTCTAATAGTCTTCTCACTTCTGATAGTCGCTTCACCTCTAATAGTCTTTTTGCTTTTAACGTTTCCTCTTACTCCTAAATGTTCCTTTTTACTTCTAATATGTCTTCTCACCTCTAACGCTTCTTCTCACTTCTAAACGTTTCTTCTCGCCTCTAATAGTCTTGTTACTAATAAAATTCCTCCTATATCTCTCATAACTTAATTATTTCATCTGAAATATTTAAGTAATTTTCTAAATGCAAATGTCACTCCTTCGCAAAACTTTCCACTTTCTAGAAAGTGAAGAACATAAAGAAGATATTCAATCTTCAAGTGTTATTGAGTCACCACATTGTTGAGTCTCTCATTATTCTTCCACCATGAAAGAACTACCACCTCATTTTACATACCTACCTTTGTTCCTCAACATTGTCAACCAACAAAACACCAAATAACCTTTGAATTCCCAATCATCCACCTTTGTCTCGATAGGATCACATGCACAACAATTGTTAGTGCAAATGATATATCAATATTTTCTATCAACCTCTCGTCAACACGTTCCTTCTTATGTATCTCTCATTCTTTCCCACTTTTCGGCTCTACAAAATCATTTTCCTTTACATCCAAGAGCACATCGTCTCCAATCCTTTGGTTCTTAATTTTTCCCTTTTTATTTCTTTAAAGTAAAATATATTTTTTTTGACATGATTTTGACGAAAATAAGTGTCATTCGTCTACTTTTTAAAAAGGGTCATTCTCATAATATTTGTGTCAATCAATAAACGAATCACATTCTCGTTTATTAAAAGTCAGTCTAATCTTTCTCTGTAAACATACGTCTTGAGTATTTTAATTATATCATTTAGATTGTTGTTTTTAAAATAATGTTTGCATGTGTCTAGCTTATAACTTTCTTTTAAAGTGTCATACTCTAGAATACTAACACCTAAAATGCATGTCTAGTTCCCCGTTAATATCTTGCTATATATATATATATATATATATATTATATATATATAAAAATAATATAAATATATATATAATAGTATATATATTGTGGTTTGTGTGGTCACATATTTAAGAGAGTCGAAAGAGATGAGAGATGAGAAAGAGACAGAGAGATAATGATATAAGCGGGTTTGACCAACTTATATAGCCACTTGACCAGCAATAAAGAATTAACACAAGCCAACATCAACCCTTCAATTTTCCATCTTTATTCAAAAGCAGCCTGAACCTGAAACACTATAGAACCAAGAAATAGAAATGGCAAAATTAATCCTCCAGGTTATTTACAAATAATGAGACTATAACTTTCAACAATAATACCCGGTTTAATTTGACCAGGTCACTTCAAAAAAAGTATATATATATCTTGAAAATCAGGTTAAACCAGGCCACTTCAAACATGACGGGTCTAACCGGGTTTTAAAAATATAATAACCGGTTTAATTTGACCTGTTTTTTTACCGTCTAAATTATCCAAGAAACACAAAACCACCTCAACCTTATTTCTCATGCTGTCTTCTCATTCCGCCAACCAATATACTTGGAACATCTACATTTTCCTCATTCCTTCATCCTATACACTCAAAGTACCTACCTTCTTCTCTTGCCTACTTCTCATCTCTCATGACCTTTTCTAAACTATCCAAGGAACACACAATCACCTTCACCTTTATTTCTCATATCTTCTCCTCATAATTCAAACCTATATACTCGGAGCACGTACCCTCTTCTCATGTCTTCTTCTCAAACCTCCAACCTATATGCTCCAACCATAATCCACATTATACCTTTTTGCTTCGACAAAAGGGGGAGAAGGGAGTGTAAACGAGTAACTTTTAAACTTTACTATGTGTTATAGTTTACATAGTTTGTCATCATCAAAAAGGGGGAGATTGTTAGTGCAAATATTACGATATTTAATCTATACGATCTCTTTATGTTTTGATGATGACAAACATGTAACTTGTAATACGTAACGTAAAGTGCGCAAGTTACTCGTAATCATAAATCATCAATGCATACACGTATCAACATCTCTCGACGTCTCAAGTATGCATCAAGACGGACATTGGTTTACACCCGACGTAAATCACATAAGGTATGTACAAACAATATTAAACTTGTAGGATGATCAAAGAAATAAGTTTTTGTCTTAAACTTTATATTTTTATAAATACAACAAAACTATTTCTCAAAAATTATTTAGACAAATTATTTTTGAATTATAAAGAAATATTTTATTTGGTAATTATTTTGAATTTCAAAATCTGGTCATTTCCCCCTAAAATAAGTGTCACTTTTACTAGACAAGTTTGTCACCATAAAAAGACAAAAACAGGAGCGTATGTCAGGCGGTCCCCCTTAATTCGGTCGGCGCCCCCCTTAATTATTTGGCAGCCCCCTTATATATCTGGGACCGCTATTTTCCGACAGGCTGTTTTTCAGCTCCTATAAATAGTAGGTGACCTCAAACTATTTTCATAACCCTTTTGCATGATTTTTTTTATGTTCTTTCTCTCTCTAGATCTCACTAAATCTCTCTAAATCTTTGATCATTCAACTTGGTTAATCTTGTTTAAATGTGATCAAATCTTTAATCCTTTCCTTATTTCCTCAAGTGCAAGAGAAGAACTTCGGTCATCTTCACGATCTGAAGTTATGCAGTCTAGTTAGTCCATTTGTAACATTTGTTACATATAGATCGAGTCCATGTCTTCCAATCTTTAGTAGTGTGTAGATCCAAATGTTGTATATATTTGGATAGGTTGATTATGGGTTGGTTAGTATTTTAGGCCTTAAAATACATTGGCGAATGGTAGATTGGTTCTAGCTTAGATTAGAACTCGACATCTAGCTTAGTGTCAGAAAATAATGTAAGTGACACGGTTTATGTGTTTAGGCCATAAAACACAAGGTTTGTTATTCTGGTCTATAAAACATAACGGGTTTGGTTGTACCCAAAGAAGAACTCGACATCTAGCTTAGTGTCGGAAAATAATGTAAGCAACGTTATAAGGTTCTCTCCGCCGAAAGGGAGCTTGTTGATTAGTGAAGTAACTCTCGAGTTGGATACTCGAGGAGTGGAGTAGGGTGAAGAGGAGTTGGATTACTTCAAGAGTAGAGTTGGAGGACATGAGTAGCTTTGTGACCGAAACCACTATAAATCATTGTGTCAGTTTGCATTTTCTTTTACCCTTCGCTTTACTTATTTATTTACATTTATCGCTTTACTTTTATACTTGCATTGTACTCATGATTGTGTGAATGGTTGTGTATATCCTGTTAGTTAAAGTTGTGTAGCTCTTTGTGCTAAATATTATGAGTGTGGTTATATTGTTAGAATATGCTTTAGCTATTGTAAACCTATGATCGACACTTCTCATATTTTTTTTTTTTTGTGCCGTCAACTTTGATTGGTGATTTGATACAAAAGTTCTAGTCCAAAAACCTCTTCTTGGAGGCCGGTCCCCATAAAATCCGGCTGGGAGCCACTTACCTGATATACTTGGCGGCCCCCATATGTATATGGGACCGCCGGTAGAAGAGTGATGCAATTTTGATCTTAAAGTTTTTAATGGAAACATATTCACCCTCTTCTACGATTTCCACACTCAGCATGATCACAAGTTCTGTGATCAGTTTTCTCACACCTTTTACAAAACAGAACTTTATAACAACTTTCAGAGAGATGATTGTTTAAGCCACATAAATCACAACTCTTTTTGAATTGTGTTTTGTATTTGTTTTGAAGTGCATTTGTAGAAAACTATTGTGATTGATTACTTCTGGGTAGGATGATTGATTCTACTTAAATTGTAAATTTTAGATTGTTAGTTCTTTCATTACAATAGTAAAGGAGGATCATTTCTTCAATTTTCACACTCTTTAGTTTACCAGCAGGAGCTGAGTGAACTTTTGAAGCTGAAGAGCTTTTGTTACCATTAGCAGGAGCTGAGGATGGTGCATTTATTATGACACCTTTTAAAGCTTCAGGTTTGAATGTGGATTTTGACCTCAAAATTGATTTGATAGTCTTTTGTCCAGAAATAGGTTCAATACCATTCAACTTCTCCAGTAGTGATTGGACATGAGTTAGTACTAGAGACGACAGATAAGGTTGTATTGATAAAGGAAAAGCTCAAAGCGGCGAGAGATCGTCAAAAGAGCTATGCGGATAAAAGATGTAAACCGTTAGAGTTTGAGGTAGGTGATCAGGTGTTATTAAAGGTGTCGCCATGGAAGGGCGTAGTGCGTTTTGGAAAGAAGGTTAAGTTAGCACCAAGATATGTAGGAGTATTTGAGATCCTTAAAAGGATTGGTCTTGTAGCTTATAGGTTGAGGTTACTTGAGGAGTTGAGTAGCGTGCATGATACCTTTCATGTGTCAAATTTGAAGAAGTGTCTGGCGGATGCTAATTTGTATGTGCCATTGGATGAGATTAAGGTCGACAAGACACTTCATTTTGTCAAAGAACCTGTAGAGATTATGGATCGAGAAATTAAGAAGTTAAAACTTAGGAATATAACACTTATGAAAGTTAGGTGGAATTCGAAGCCTGGACCTGAGTTTACTTAGGAACACGAAGACCAGATGAGGATTAAGTATCCACAGCTGTTCGTGAACTGAGTTGTTGAGCCTGCTAGTTAAATCCTGGGATGAGATTTCCTCAAGGAGGGGATACTATAACATCCGTGATTTAACCAGGTTAGTGATACCTTTAGAAATGGCTAAGAGTTCATTTTGTGTGTTTCTTGTGTGGTATGTGTATTATATGTTTGCTAAGTGGTTTGAATAGGTGTTTGATATTGTTTTGAGGTGTATGATCATCTCATTTTGAGTGTGTTTGTGATTAGTGATAAGTATTCCATTTGTTCACGTATAGTGAATATGGGAAAAAAAGGCGTATTGAATGCAATGCTATGTAAATAGTTAGATAAGTTTGTGTTAAGCGATTTTGGGAAAATGTATTAAGATGGAAATAGGTTAAGTGAGTGAAATTTGGAGAATTAGGGTAGACTTTCTAAATATAGAAAGTGAAATGTAAAATGAAAAGTTATTTTTAGAAGGTTTAGTAAGTTGCGTTTATGTAAAAAGGTTTGTCCAAATTAGCTTAAGTTTTTATGAAAACTTATGGTTATAAAGATAAATAGTTAGTTAATAATTAAATAAATAAAAAATATATATTGGGGTGTTCGACCGGATTTAAGAAAAAGAAAAAAAAGGAAACAAAATTTGACTCTAATTAGGATTCTATTAATATAAATACAAATCTAATAATACTCTAAATCACTTTTTCTCTCCCCTATCCCTTTAATCGGCCAAATCCCTCAAGAGAAGAAAAAAAAGATTATTTTAAATCAAGAACGAGTTGGTGATTAAGTGATCCAAGAATCAAGGTTTAGGTATGTTTCAATTAAGCTTTTGTTTAGTTTTCTTTAAAACATGTAACAATTAATATGATGGATCATTAGGGTTATAAACACTTCAGTAATTAAGGATGTTTTGATCATATTAGAGTGTTTAATGTTTAATTAGGATCTTATTGGTGTAAGCGGTTAGGTTTAAATCGCGTTAATTTATGATTTAGAGTTGAGCAGAATTTAGGTATGTGTTCAACTGATGATATCTAGATGTTAAAAACGTTTTTTGATATGATTCAAAAGCCTAAATTGTAGTTCAAAGAGTCTAGTTTTCAAAAAGTCCGGCCTTGATTTATTTGGAGTTCTGGAAGTTGGTTAAACATTGGTTACAAGAAAAGTTGCCAAAACAGTAAATACGGGTCATGTTTAGGTCATGTTTAGGAGGGTAAAACCCTAACTTAAAAGTGGAATTAAGGTTAGCCAATCTACAGTAATTAAGTTCTATATGTATATAAAGAAACCCTAGAAGGAGAGCTTCTGATTATGTGTCTAAGTATGACATTTAGGGTCATAGTTTTTAGTGTGCAATCAGATCCGAATTGGGACAGTTTTGAAGTTGGATTTTATTTAGGATAGTTGTGCATGTAATGAGTGGTTAGGAATCACGAGGTAGTTATTAAACTCATATAGGAACTTATACAATTTTTGGTATAATTTATGAAGGTCAGTAAGTAAGAGTTTTGAGAGGGTAAAGTCACACTAAAATTCTGCATTTTTGAACAAATTGTAGTTAATGAAGTGGTTAAGGTTGGGCATGGTGTCGAGGTGACCCACGATGGTTAATCAAACCTCTAGACATCCATCATATGTGTGTTACATGGACTAGAGCTTTTAGCTTGGTCGCGTGTAACCGTGTTTATTTATTTGTATAGTTGCGTGATAGGAATTGAAAGCTGCGTGTTGAGCATTCAGGTGAGTTACATAGTCCCACTTTTTAAATTGTTTTAAACTTAGGATGGAAATGATGCAAGTGTTTAAATGAGTTTTGAATTCCTGTTATTATGTGTTAGTGTAAATGCATGGACTATTATGTGACTAATGTGCTTTATGTGCTACATGTTTTGTGATGTGATATTGTTGTGTGGCCTAGTCAGGTGGATTACTTGAGGGTATCCTTGGCCTGAGCTAGAGGGAAAGAGAATTGGTATTATCCAAGGGAGATATGGGTCGTCTGCTTGACGTTTGAATGATTTGATTTGATTGAATTACATGTTAGCTTGTATGTTAGTTAGCATAATTGTCATGCAAAGCGTATTGTTTTTATAATTGCAGGAATTGGTTAAATTGTTTTGGTAACGGATTGAATATGTGTGTCTGAAAACCTATGTTTCTCACCAACCATTGTGTTGACGTATAAGCATCATTTTCAGGTATTCAGCAGGATGAGACTAATGTTAGGAAAAGTGGCTAGATGGACCATAGGCAGCTGGCGAAGTTTAGTTATCTAGATTTCGTATTTGTTTTTTAATGATAAATGATTTTCGTTTTGATTTGATAGGATGTTTGAATGTTTGCATTGTCATGACATTGGCATGAACTGCCTTTATTTAAATGTTAGATGCCTTTTGGATTTTGTTGATGTGTTTGGGTATTTTCATGACACTACGTGTCTATACCTTGTATCTTTATGCATGTTTTAGTTTCTCTTATAGACGCCAAAGTGTTGTGATGATTCCCTTTCTCGTCGCGCCTTGCATTTCTGCCTTGGCGGGGTGTAACAGGCTCGACCGCTCTTTTATCTTTTGTTAATTAGCTTGCGTGGATTAAAGTATCTTGAATTGATTGTAGTCACCAACCAAACCGTGCCAGTCTCTCAGACTGAAAACCTCTTTTTCCTGTTAGAATTATGATTTAGACTGACATAGGTTTAGAATAGAATAGAATAGAATTAATATAGACTAGATAACCAAGATATTAATTAAATTGATAGATTTAACCTCGCTTCAAGTGTTCGACACCATACTTACCACGAAACTACTACCGATCGGGTACACTGCCCGTTAATATGTTGTTTTTGGTTTAGTCGGCAAAATATAAATTTAAAACTTGAATCAATAAAATATACACCACACAACGACACATCAGAGAACTCTTTATTAAATTATTTGATGATTTCCGAACATGTGTCAAATTATATTGTTACAATTATTTTCTCACATTTCTTATGAAATACTTGCGAAATATTATATAGTTTGAATATTTATCCTTCTCGTCTTCCTTTTTATTATATATAATACGCGCCACGTATTATATATTTTTCTTGTCTTTCATATGTAATATATACGGAATATATTACATAATTCGCTTTTACCTTTCGGTTTATTTTATTTAACCAACCACCAAACTCTTACAACTTGAAACCTAAAACCTTTATCAACGTGTCGTGTTGATGTACTCGTCCATCGAAAAACCCAAATTCATCATCCTAATCTAGTAGGTCTTAGCCGTTAAGATAAACTGCATCTTCTTGGTCGAGCCGTTCTGTTTTCTGTTTCTGTTGTGCTTATTATTTGCATTTTTGCTAATTATTCTGCAACATCAAGGTGAGTTCATAGCCCCCACGTTTTACTTGTTTTATGTTTTACTTTACAACTTCTGGGGTGATAACATTCTCGTTTACAAACTTATTTACTCTAATGATTTCAAACTTTTATAAATGTTCATTTGCAAACTCGGTTACATGATTGATATCACACGTTGTTTTACTTAAAGATGCAATTACTTAAAGCCTTTCTTTTGGAAATACGTTTGTTACTTTTACTTTGGACACAAGTAGTTTACGTGTTGCCTAAGTTATCATGAACCGTTAGTTACTTATGATCAGTTGGATTGGTAAGTAAGCACGAGTGTTGTAAATATATCTATTGGGACTAATCATCCCCGTCCGGGTAGGTAGCTCTTACTAGTTCGAGTCTGCCAAGAACAAATGGACGTATACCATGTCGAGTGATACGGTGAAGCACCATGATGGCGCCCGTCAGGGCAAGTTTATTAAGCATTTATGCATGCTTCCATTACATTTAGCCTCGGTGTCATGAGCTTAGCGCAACGTAAATACATTTGATGTGAAGTTGTATGTGTTATAACTGACACATGCATTTTATAACTTGTGGTCCACACTGCTTTCGTTAAACGTTTCAAATTGCTAAATACTTTTTATAATACTGTGAGTGAAGCAGTATTCGCTAAAAGTTTTGGATCCTCATAAATGTTTTACTTAAACCTATGAATTCACCAACTTTATGTTGACCGTTTTTAGCATGTTTTTCTCAGGTGATTAGCTTTGGACTTCTTTGACGTGCTATGTGGAGTCTACGTGCAATATGATACCATTTATCAAGAATTTATCTCTTTCATACTCGTTATCTTTTGAAAACCAAATTATGCTTCCGCTAAATTTTACTTACGCTTGTGCAAATGTTTAATTTCTTTTAAATCTTGTAAAACTTATCATTTTTTATAATGCAACGAGTTATGATTTTCAAAACGTCCATTAGTGGTCGTTCTCTCGTGCTTTGTGTGATGTATATTATGACGTCACGCCCTCGAACATGTATTCCGTTCAGGCCCCGTTTGGGGGTGTGACACATATATATCGATTCATTCAGAAAAAAATGTCACTGAAAAGATCATTCAATTGCGAACTAAACACGACGCTTTTATAAAAAATGCTGAAGTTTAATATATATTTATAAAATATAAAATATTTACGAAAACGGTCTTTGAGGTTATCGGTTCATTGTAAGGTGAGCCCGAACGACCGACAAATAGTAATTTGCGTTATCTGTCCGTTGCGAAAATAGTTTCACGCGCTCCGCGTCAACGCGTGGGTTAGGAACCTCGCTTATATTAAAACACAGAAGCTATTCACATGAATAGTAAAATAATATTAAAAAAAAATTAAAGTCCATGACTTATGATAAAATAAAAAATAAAAATTTTTACAGAACGCACCTTCAAGTTTGGTAAAAGTTACAGAACTAACCTTCAACTTTCACCTACTTACGACTTTTTTATATGATATACTTTATTTATCAGATATGGACCGTGTGGAAACTAGAGAGGGAGTTGAATAGTTTACAGGTTTGTTTTACGTTTTAAAAGTTTGCTTTCAAAATACTTAGATTCAAGTTCTATGTTCAACCAATCAACAATATGAATCAACAATGTAAATATCTAAACTAATACTAAATAACAATCACAACAATATAAAGAGATGAGAGAAGGAACAATCAAACCAAGACATCAAAATTGATAGTGGTTCGGCTACGAAGCTCTTCTTTGCCCTACCCGAGTATCCTACTCGAGATTTTACTATGTCAACAAGCTCCCTTCAAGCGGAGAAAACCGTTTACACGTCGCTTACATTGTTTTATGACATTAAGCTAAATGTCGAGTCCTAATCTTAGCTAGAGCCAATCTACCACTTCACAAACACTATACACTCACAAGATCTACACTATCGGATTTACACACAATCCGTGTCACACAATTACACAAGATAATTACAATAGAGACTTGATACTTAGAAGAAGATAGGAGAGATCACTAAATAACAATTCGTTTCTTGGCGAATACGAATGTTCTTCTCTTACACTTTATAGAGAGGAGAGATAAGAAGAAGAGATTAGATCACTTGAAATAAGATCAAACAATATTAGTGAACAAGAGATTTAGTGAGAGAAATAAGATTTTTAGAGAGAAAGAAGACTGGAAAAATTCGTGCAAAGAGGTCTATTTTTCTGCCAGAAATAGTGCAGTATTTATAGCCAGAGAATCCAACGATCGTCTGCAGGCGGTCCCAGATATATCTGGGGGCCGCCAAACCTATAAGGGGGCCGCCTAGTAGACTCCGCTCTTGTTTTTGTCTTTTTGTGGGGAAGGTTGTATCTGGTATGGAAGCTTCCATTTTGGGGGAAAATTTTAAATTTTAAATTTAATTTTTAAATAAAACTTTTCTTTTAATTAGAAAATATTTTGTATATTTATTTTTTTGAAAATACTTATGTAAAAATGTGATGGTTAAGAAAAAATATTTTCTTAACCACGGATTTATCATATCGGTATGTAATCTGTGGGAAATTACCCACGGCTTTCCCACAGACATACACACAATTGTTTTCTTTTACTTTTTTGATACATTTACACGTTTACGCATATACACGTCCGTATACCTACATACAAAACATCTATAGATACAACTAATATCATAAATGCACATGCAACATACACGTGTAAATATTAACACGTATACATAGTTTGTTCTACAAAAACATGAAGGCACTAGTTTTGTGGGAAATCCGTGGGTATTTACCCACATATTTTCCACGGTTAACACATAAGTAGCATTTGTGGGAAATTTATGGGTAATACACTGCTGGTTACCTATGGATTTCCCACAGACGATTAAAATAGTTATCTTGTCAAATAATACCGTGTGAAATCCGTGATAAAATTTGCCACAAAATTTTGACCGTGGCTAATATGTGTGAAATTTGCCACTATTTTCCCACGAATGACTAATCAACAAGAATAATGTGAATATTGTCGCAAATCTCTGGGAAATTAGCCACGGATTTCAAACGAAAACTTGGTCAACAATAAAGTGTGTAAATAGTGGAAAATCCGTGGGAAATTTACCACATATTTCCCACCGAAATTTAGTCAACAATTTGGTGTGTAACTTGTGGGTATTCCGTATGAAATTTCAAACTGTATTCTTTCCGTAGAAAAAATCCGTGGGTAAAAGCAGTTTGTGTAGTAGTGATTCCATTAATGGAATAATTAGGCCCGGTTTGATTCAACTTGACCACTGAGTAATCTTTGCTAGAATTTTTTTCTGCATTAAGTACTACACAAAAGCTTGTATAGATCACTTAATATAGTGCGGTTTTCTGAAAACCCGTTCTATATAATGGAAAAGAAGGGGAAGTTTAATAAAAAGATCGATTATTATGCTAAAAACCGATATATTTAATTTTAAAAATAGAACGGTTACCACTAAGAACCCGATCTATTTAAACTTCACAAACTCCCACACTATATTCACGTTTTGATTTAGATAGAGCAGTTTTTCATAAACAACCGATCTATATATGACTTATTTTCACTAGAATATTTTAGCGGGATACAAAATTTCATTTGCCGCTTACACCAAAATTAACCAAATTTTTTTGACTTGCCGCTTACACCAAACTTCACCAAATGTTTAGACACAAAACCCTATTCCTCAAAATCACACACTACAGCCCTCACCACTCCACAAAATAGATTAGGGGTGAGCATACCGAATCGGACCGGAAGACAGGACCGACCGGACCGGACCGAAGGTATTTCGGTCCGGTCCGCGGTCCGGTGTTTTGGACCAATTCGGTCCTTGGTCCGATCGGTCTGGTCCGACCAAAAACCCGATGATAATGCGTGTAGGACCGGACCGGACCGAAGACCTACCCGGACCGGACCGTACCATTTCGGTCCGGTCCTCGGTCCGCCGTTTTGGCTAGTTTCGGTCTCGGTCCAAGGTCGGTCCGGTCCGGTCCTTGGACCGTGCTCACCCCTAAAATAGATACTCAGTTCTAAGGATGAGCATGGGTCTAGAACCGGTGGAACAGGAACCGGAACCGATGGATTCGAGAACCGAAATTTTAAGAAAAATAGGAACCGAGAACAGAACCAAATAGTTTTTTTTGGTTCCGGTTCCGGTTCCGGTCCGGTTCTGGTTCCGGTTTCACCGGTTCTACCCGGATAGGAACCGATATCTATAAGAAAAAAATCTCATGCACTAATGAATTAAGCTAATAAAGCAAAAAAATATATTTTTTAAAGCATTAACAATTTATGCTAAAAGCAATAACATTTAACAAACTAATGCTAAGTTAAAATAAACCAACCATTCTATAAGTTACAACTACAACAAGTTCAATAATTGCATAACAATCTGAAAAACAAAATAATAATAACTTTCACACTTTGTCCACCAAAATAACTAGAAAACGTTAATTTCCCCGTTGTTTCGCTTTATCTCTTATCTGATTAGTTTTTCTAATTGTTCTTCCATATCTTTCACAATCTCATCGTCTTTAATAAGATCTTCAACATCATCCCAATTAATTTGCGTTCTCAACTTTCTCACCCAATCTTGGGTGTAAATCAAAGCTTCAACAATCGTCGTTGACAAGCGAGTTCAATAGGGATCTAATACACGTCCACCCGTACTAAACGCCGCTTCAGATGCCACAGTTGAAATTTGAATTGCCAAGATATCTATCACAAAAATATTAAATAACACAAATCACAAAACTATATACAGATTACACTAATATGGCAATAAAAGGTAAAACAATGTAACATCGTATAAAATATAATATTGTTATCTCAGCCTTTAGAAAGCAAAGGAAAGCGAGGACCATTTACTTCCACCATTGAAATGTCAAGGCTCGACTTACGTAATTCAATCCTCGGCTCTCTAAGGTATCTACTAACTTTGTTTCGGTTTCATACGAGCTCAGTAAGCATCACATTAATAATAATCATTTAAGAAGTCATTATCTCCATTATAGGGAGAAAAAAAATTGGTAACTTTGATTCCATGTGCTCACCCATACTTGAATTTGACGATAGAAAATCAAACTTTCTTTTATACGTTTCCAAATAACTCTCTCATTTTAGTCTTAACCTCTCAACCATATCCTCAACCTGCTCTCAAGTTGTTTATTTGCTCATAGGTTTTTCTTTAGATATATCATAACTAATAATTTTTCTAAAACCATGAGCAAGTAAGTGACACTTCTTAGTTGGATCTAACAAAACCGCGAAATACATAAAATCATTATACAAAGAAAAGAATTAGACATGTTTAAGATCGTGAAGCAAGAATGCAAATAAAAATCAAAAATAAAACTTACCTCAATTGTTTTGATAATGATTTTAATAGATTAAAGGTTAGGATTTAAGGTGTTTGGCTGTGTTTATAAAGTAGGCCCTATGTTTTTTTTATGAAATTAGAATATTGGAGCGTATAATTGAAGTATGAGAAATTATTACCTAATTTTAGAATAATTTGATATTTGGTTCAGAAACCGAGAACCGGTGGAACCGAACCGAACCGAACCAAGAACCGAAAAAATCTCAAAATCAAGAACCGCAACCGAAACGATGGTTCTGGTTCCGGTTTGGTTCTTATCGGTTCCGGTTTGGTTCTTGGTTCCAATCCGGTTCTTTGGTTTTTTCCTCATCCCTACTCAGTTCCACAAAATAGACCAAACAAACCCTAACCATTTCCACAAAATAGATCTACCGACTCAGTTCAACGAGATATCAATTACTAAGAGAGGAAGACATGGTGCGTAAATTTGTTTCTACTAAACGACAATCTCAAGAACAAGTCCACCCTGATGATGAAGGAGAAGAAGATCTCAACATCGCTGATGATGTTACTCAGGTCTCCTTTCGTTTATTTATTTATTTTCATTTATTTTTATTATCATTAATGAAAGGCAAGATGTATAAAATGCTTGACCAGTTTATATTGGTATACCAATTGCTTGATAAAATGCTTGACCAGTTTATATTGGTATAATTGATTGAGTAACTAGGTTGTTTGAGTACAAGTAGTATTAGTTTTGCTTACTAAGTGGATTAACTAATATAGGGTGTTTGTTTCGGCTTATATAGCGGACTTATGACTTATTTGGTTTTCAACTTATGTTTCATAAGCTTATTTTTTGTGGCTTATTTTGTTTTTTTGGCTTGTATGAGCTTATTATGACATGATAGCTTTTTTTAATCTATTAAGAACTTTTAAGGTGTTTGGTTAAGCTTATGGTAGAAGATGTTATCTCTTTTGAGAAGGAAATAAGTTGATAAGCTTGGTTTGGGATTTTTAAGAAACACAAAAACAAAAGAATCATGTATCTGTTCTTGTTTTTTTTTTAAATCCATGTCTAACATGTAGTTGGATTTGTAGTGTGGGGATTTTAAATGTAAAGTTAGGATATTTGGTTACATGATGAGTGCTAACTACTTAACAGGTAATCTCCACTGCTTTCATTTGTTACAAGAAAGCTTTTCTAATTTGTTACATAAAGTTTAAGATTCAGAATTTTTCATCAATCAATTTTGACTATTTTGCATGTAGAAAGTAATAGATGTTTGCAAGGTTGCAAAAAGCGCTAGGCGCTAGTCGGGCGGTCGACCACCGCCTAGCTAGTAATCGGTCAAGGCGGCGCCTAGG
>BQNB010052567.1:0-40432 GCA_026074375.1 Tanacetum coccineum
CTAATTTATTTGATTGCCTCTTGGACTGTGAGTGTTTTGCCTATGTTGCTCAACTTGTTTAATAGTTTTTCTAGCAGTTTTTTCTTGTTGTTTAGATTTGACAAACTCTTTCTGAACAATACTAAGCCTAACTATTTTCTTTTCAATTTTAGGCTGAGACATAGCTTTACTATTCTTAACTACAAGCTCATTAGCAAACTCGTCTAAAATAGTAAAACAAGTCAGGTGTTGGAGGCATAAAATTTCCTGTATAGGGAGGTGGAACTGCATTATAATTTTTATAGCCTAAACCTTTCTTGCAATTGTCAACTATCATCTATGAGCTTGTTTAAACTTTTAGATGCATGTTCAAATTTATCTACATTAAGTTGAATGCCATCTTTTTCTTTTTGAACTATTTCAAGCTTCTTCCTAAGCTCTCTAATAGTTATTTCTCCTATATGAATTTCAAAGTTTAAGACCTTAATATCTTGTAAATAAATAGACTTATTTGCTTTATAAACCTCAAGTTTTTCTTCCATTAACTCTAAACCTGTCTTATAACCTAGAACCATTAACTCAGATTTCTTTAAATCTTTTAATAGTTGATCATTTTGAGATTTAAGAAGTTCAACAGTTTCTAAACAAGATTTTGAACAAATAGAATCATTGGATACCTCTAAGTCAGGACTTGAAGATGAGAAAGCCATGAGTGCATAATTAAGCCCTTCCTCTGCCTGATCACTCCAGTCATATCCACTAAGACCATCACATGACACCAAAGCTATGGAAGTACATGTTTCTATAGGCACACTCCTTCTTGAACTTTCCTTGTTCTTGTTGTCTTACTTCTTAGAGCTCTGCACTCCCTAGCAAAATGTCCCCTCTTGTGGCAGTTGTAGCACTCCACTTTGGACTTATCAAAACCAATAGTCTTATTGCCATTAACAGTAAGCTTCCTTCCTGTATTCTTCAAAAACCTTCTTGCCCTCATATTCAACATGGCCATTTTCCATCTCAAATCTATCTCTTCCATGTCATCTGGATGGATTTGTTGCAAGTCCTCATGTATAAGTTGAGGACTATTTGGTTGACTAGCAAAGAATGTACAAATAACAACATCACTTAAGTTATCAATATTTGTAAAGTAAGCATCATTAACTTGAGTGCTAGCAGTAGAAACTCCATGAGCAATATTAATTGCTTGAGCAGTATTAATTGCTTGAGTAGTATTAACTGCTCCATTAGTGCTACTAGTGTTGTTATTTGAAGAGGACACAAAAGCCATGTTTTGTGTGCTTCAACTTGAGCTAGACATCCCTTTAACTTCTGGTTCATACACCTTGAGGTTGTTGTAGAGATACTCCATGCTCATTGTATCCAAATCAGATTTATTCCTCTACATAACAGCATATGTATTTCACTCAGGTGACAAACTTCTTAGTAACTTTTGATTAACATCTTCTTGTGAAACCTTTTCATCCAAAAGCTCCAAGTGACTTACAAGCTTTTGAAACTTGTCAAAAGTTTGATCAAGCATCTCTGAGCTTGGAGCAGTGAAGTTTCCATATTGCTGCTTTAATAGATTCCTTTGAGTCTTTCTTGTAGCTGCATTCCCACCAAATCTCTTTTCAACAGCTTCCCGCAACTTCTTAGCATCCTTTATAGAGTTAAACTTTAAATGATGTTCATTGGGAATGCCCATCATTAAAGTACTTCTAGCTTTCACCTCTAATCCTTTATATAATAAATATATATATATATATATATATAATCTATATATATAAAAATATATAAATATAATAGTACTATATAATAATAGGGCGACCGGCAAATCACATTTTAGTCACTCGACAAAACCAACTCAACAAATAAAATATAATTCAGAAGTATCACTTCGAAAGTTACCGCTTCTAGTCGTTTCCGGGTCGTTTTTGTACCAACGAGGCGTGACATTTAAACTTATGTTGAAGCTTAAGATCGGGATTTTGAATAGTCAAGATATTGTTTTTGGTTTTCTATTTCTATGATTGCTAAAACGAATAAAGGCAACAATAATTAAAGCTATTAAAGAATTGAACTAAAAACGTTAACGAAATTAAAGAAACGCGACAAATTAAGAAACTAAATCAAATTTTAACCCTAATAATAATGGTAAAAATAAACATGGCAATTACAACTATCATGCTAAAAATAAAGAGGCTAACCGAATCCTCAAAACGTTGACTTAAAATTGAAAACGACCTTTCAATGAGAAATTAATTGCTTAACTTAAGCCTATTTAATCTTGCGGATTGTGCCTGTTTGACTAAACAAAACTTTAATCGAAATATTTTTTCATAAAATATTAATCACTAGTCATTTTTTATTATTCCATACTTAATTCACTATTTACCAACAACTTAACAAGCATATAAACAAAACTACTCACTGAACATATTAATCAACAAAGCAACAAAAGACATAATAAACTAAATTATACTTCACTAATTAATATTGAAAAGAGAATAGATTTAGAACCCGAATGCCGAAACCGAAACGATAATAACCATCCGATCTAATAATCTACCAAAATATTCAAGTTTAGGAGCTTAGAGCTTTTAACCTTAAGATATTGAGTTAACTTACTAAACCCTTAGGCTCCACGCCTCATGAGTAGAACCGAATTCGTCATCACGAAACAATGCAAAGTTAAAGCAAAGTAATAATCCTAACAGTGGTAAGCTACTGTTCTAATTATATACATATACTAAAGGTGGAAAAAAACGGTGTCGTTTTTTCCACCTTTGCTACAGTGCAATTTCGTTTGGGCTCCCACTTTGGCCCATTTCATTGGGCTCCCACTTTGGGTCGGCCCAGTTGGTTTTTTTTAAACCGAAAAAAAATTGTTCGCACAAAATAGGGGAAAAAATATTACAAAAGTATTGATTTATTCAGATAAAAAAAATACCCGCGAAAAAATTTTCGATATATAATAACTTTAAAATAATCAACAGGGTCAACGCAACAAAAAAAAATCCACAAACTAACAAAACAAACCCAACAAAACACACAACCCTAGAACAACAAAAAAAACAAAAGCACAACACCACACCAAAACACCCACAAAAAAAAAAAAACCAAACAAAACAACACAAACAAACCCAAACCCAATAGATCCCGAAAACCTCCACAACACAAAAACCCCCACAACAAAACCAACCCGTTAGGTAACACAAACAAACACCAACCCAAAAATCAAAAACACCAAAAACAACACCACAATAAAAAACCACAACAATAACAAAACAATATCACACAACCCAACAAACAACAACAAGACAAAAAAAAAACCAAAACCCAACCAACTACTACACAACCATTCAGAACACATCACAAACACAACACACAAACCCCACAGAAAAACAAACCCACACACACACAACAACATAACAACACACACACATCCAGAAAACAACAAACAAACCCACCAACAACAACCAACATAAAACACAAAACCATAACACACAACAGACCAAAAAAACACAAAAACACACAACAATCAATAACCACACCAAAACACACACAAAACAACACATCCAAAACAACAAAACCAACAAAAAACACAACAACACCACCACTAAACAAAATAAAGACACAAACCCCCCAACCAACCAAGACACAAACAATTAGCACACCCCCACAAAAAAGGCCAAACCAACAAAACAACACGAAAAGACAACAAACAAACAACCCACAAACCTTAACCAAATACACAACCCCCCAACCCAAACCCAACAAACAAACACAATACATCAAAACACACAGCAAACCAACCGAACCCAACTACCACCAAACCGAAACACGAACCACCAACCCCCAACCTCATCCAAAACAAAAAACACACCGATCAACCACAACAACAACCAACGTCACCCAACAAACACACAAACCCAACAACAAAGGGACCTCACCAAAACAACAACACACACAAACCCCAAACCAAAACACCAAACCAACACAACCCAAACAACACCCCAAATAGACAACAACACTACAAAAGCATAACAAA
The DNA here is from genome assembly GCA_026074375.1 of Tanacetum coccineum. Taxonomy (NCBI): domain Eukaryota; kingdom Viridiplantae; phylum Streptophyta; class Magnoliopsida; order Asterales; family Asteraceae; genus Tanacetum; species Tanacetum coccineum. The sequence continues at coordinate 4,031 of BQNB010052567.1, forward strand.
AAATAAACAAAGACCAACCCCGACCCCAAACAAAAACAATACACACCAGACCCTAAAACTCAACACCACAGTACCACAACACTAAAACAACCCACAAATAAACAAAAAACAAACAAACAAACACAAAACAATAAAACACCCACAACAAACCAACAACAACCAGACAACCCAACAACACCACTAGAAGACCTTCCACCAACAATAACCAACCCTCCACCTCCTAGATCATCCTTCGACTCCATTGAGCATATGGCTAATGAACCCCCACCTATTTTGAATATGGAACTTCCTCTCCCACCATTGCCACCACAATTTCCAACTTCCTCTCTTCCTCCTCCAAAATTACCAAACCCAACTTCCACCTTCCCACCTCTTCTGCCATTAGGACCAAACAATCCTTTTCCCTTGCTAACTCATGAAATGTTTTGTGAGCATTGCCAAAGAACACAAGTTATTGTTGACAATCTCCGGGATGAGATGCGGTTCATTCTCAATCATATTCTAGATCGCCTCAATGTTCTCTCGCACCATTTCTAGACTAGGAGATTAGAACTAAAATAAAATCATATTTCATTAAGAATCTCTTGTCTTCTTAATATTATGCTCAATAAATGTTGTAATCAATCAAGTTATGATATTTCTATGATTGCGTTCTCTAAAAATTGCTTATTGTTATTTAGGAATAAGGTACAGGGTTTTGACTTTTCAAGTCAGCCGGTTCCCTTAGGCTACGAAGCCGGTTCCATTCATAGAACAGAACCGGCAACGACGGTTCTACAGAAGCGATTTTTGTTTCTTGGCTTCTAACCTTTCTTTTGTAGGTACTCCTATAGCAAGGGGGAACATATCTCTTTGTATCTAACTTTTTGTTTGCAGCTCATTCTCAATATTGAGGATCCTAAAACAAGGGGGAGCATAAAACCTTTCCATATGTTCACTTATAAATTTGTTTTTGGAAACCTTTTCTTGGGAAGTAAAATGGGAGAAGGGAAGTAAAATGAACCCAAACACTCAAAACAAATCCATTTTAAACTATTTACTTCCATAAAGATTTTAGTTTTGTCATCAACAAAAAAAGGGAGATTTTTAATATAAATAAACACATAAAAAACGTTTATTTTATTGTACGATCTTCTCATGTTTTGTTGATAAAATTTAGTAAAATCTCTATGAAAGTAAAAACGTCTTAAATGTTTATTTTCTATTTTTAAGCATCACTTTAAATTTCATACAAAACAAGTGAAGTAATATGTGTATCATAAATAACATCATCATTTGCAACATATCTTAAGGTAATCTTACAAGATTACACATGATCTCTCAAAATTTTGCAAATCAAAATTCGGATTATGTTACTGTGCGCAGGTTCCCTTCGATATAAAATTCGGTTATGTTCTGCAACAAAACCGACGAAACCGACCTACAGTAAATTTTATGGCTATAAATACCAAGCCATTTCTCTTGTTTATTCACACCTTTCTAACTAAAAACTCTCTTATCTACTGATCATTCTCTCTATTCTTCCATAGTTTTATTTAGCATTTTGTAGGTAATTCTCTTCAAACAAGAAATTGCCAAACACCCCTGCGAGACGATCAAGTTCCAAGAATCTTGTCTCGCATCTCAATAGCATCTTCAAGTTCACCTCGCTGAATCTTGTATATCATTTAGTAGTTGTAGTTGTATTCTCCATCATTGTAAAACTAGAGTAGTGTTGTTGGGTTGATTCTACTGAGTGAAGAATCCGATATCTAACTTTGTATCGTTAAAAGGTGTAAGCAACGTTGTGAGGCTTCTCCGCCGGTTAAAGGAGATTGATTACTAGTGTTTATAAACTCTCGAGTAGGTGACTCGGGGAGTGAAGTAGGGCAAGAAATGTGTCCTTGTAGCCGAACCACTATAAATACTTGTGTCTCGGTTATCTCTTTCTAACTTTACTTTTACTTGTCTTATTTCTATTCTCAAACGTCAATATCGTACAAACTTCACATAAGATCAAAACAAATTTGAAAAGGTGGTAGAAAACTATTCAACCCCCCTTCTAGTTTTCCACAGAGACATTAGAATGGGGCGATACAAATATTTCGATATGTTCAAGGTACATAAGATATGAGTTTTTATTATACTAACCCATCCAGAAGAAATCTAGTTGGTTTTTCAGATGCATGATATATGTCTGATCCTCATACCGGCCGGTCCTAAACTGGATATGTATTCACAAGTTCTAATACTGCCAATTCATGGCGTTCCGTAGAGCAAATAATGAGTGTCACTTCATCAAATCACGTAGAGATCTTGACTATCCATGAAGCAAGTCGGGAATGCATTTGGTTGAGAAGTGTGATACAACATACTTGAATCATGTGAGATTTCTTCAGGCTAGGGGATACCTCAAAGGTGAAAGAACCAAGCATATTCTACTGAAGTTCCTTTTCACCCATGACTTGTAGAAGAGTGACGACATTATTGTTCATAAAGTTTGTTCAAATGAGAACCTAGCAGACTTATCTACAAACACACTTCCTACTACAACATTTAAAAGGTTGGTTCACGTCATTGGAATGCAAAGACTCAATGAACTTAAGTGATTTAATCATGAGAGGGAGAATATACGTGTTGCACTATTTTTTCCTTAGTTATGGTTTTGTCCCACATGGTTTTCCAAAGGTTTTTAATGAGACAACATATATAAGCGTATTGAGAACAAATGATGGATAGCCAATAGGGGAATGTTATGAACAAGCAAAAGAACCCGCGCGTTGCGGCGGGGCTAATTTTTTCCCGAATAATTTTTTTTTTACGTTTCGGGGGGTTTTTTTTGGGCTATGCGTTATGGCGGAGCTAATTTTTAATATTTTCTTTTTTTGTATGATTCGGGCAAAAAAAAATTTGCGTTGGGACGGGCTAATTTTTTCCTGAATATTTTCTTTTTTTGGGACGGTTTTGTAAATTTTTTTACGGGAATTTTTGTGTAAGAAAATCGTAAATAGTTAAAAGGTGAGGGTCCGTTTTCTATTTTTTTTTTTTTTTTTTTACTTTGGGCCAGATTTTAGGTTATTTTTGGGGTTTTTTTTTGGCTAATTTTTTCCAGGATATTTCCTTTTTTTACGATTTTCGGGAATATTTTTTTTTCGTTGGACGGGGTAATTTTTTCCCCGAACATTTTCTTTTTTTTGGACGGTTCGATATCTTTTTTGTGGGCTAGCTGTATGGAAGAGAGTAAAAATTGTGAACAATAAGAACTTGACGTGTTTTTTTTGTTAATTTTTTTACGGGATTTTTTTGTAAGAAAATCGTAAATAGTTAAAAGTTGAGGGACCGTTTTGTATTTTTTTTACTTTGAGCCACATTTTATGCGAATTTTAGGCTAGTTTGTCGACAAATGTTATATTTTGTAAAAAAAAAAATTTATATGGCTTATGTGTTTGGGCCTCATGTTTAAAAGTTTTTTTTTTTGCTTATATGAGAGTTTTTTTTTTAATATAAATGGGTTGTACGTTTTGTGACCCATAACGGTTTAATTTTAAAGTTTTTAGGTAATCTACAATTTCCGCGGTATTTTTATAATGAATAAATCGGAACTTTTGTAATATTTTTTTTTAACTCCTACTTTGTGCATACAAATTAAAAAAAAAAAAAAAAAAAAAAAAACCAAAATCGGGGAGCCCGAAACTGAATGCACACGGCCCACAGTCAAAACGCTTGCGTTTTTTGTAAAATTTTTTTTATATGGCTTATGTGTTGGGCCCGATGTTAAAGTTGTTGAATTTTTTTGCTATATGGGTTTTTTTTAATATAATGGGTTTATACCTGTGGACCATAACGGATATTATAAAGTTATTAGGTATCGAAGAAGTTTCCGCGGTATTTTTTTTATCTGAATAAATCAAAACTTTTGTAATATTTATTTTAACTCCTACTTTATGCATACAAATAAAAAAATAATAAAAAAAAAAAAAAACCCAAAATTGGCTGGGCCCAATATAGGGCAGGCCCGTTACTGAGCAGCAGTCAAAACTACGTTAATTTTTTTTTTATATGGCTTATGTGTTTGGCAACTATGTTTAAAGTGTTGTTATTTTTTTTGCTATATGGGTATTTTTTTAATATAATGAGTTGTACCTTTGTGACCATATCGGTTATTTTAAAGTTATTAGGTATCGAAGATGTTTCCGCGAGTATTTTTTTTATCTGAATAAATCAGCACTTTTGTAATTTTTTTTTTTTAACTCCTACTTTGTGCATACGAAATTAAAAAAAAAAAAAAAAAAAAAAAAAAAACCCAAAATTGGGCTGGCCCAAAATAGGGCAGCCCGTTACTGTAGCAGCAGTCAAAAACGCCGTCGTTTCCTTCACCTATTGTGTATATTAGTAATAATTATGATTGTGACTATCCATATATCTAAACCTCTCAAACCGTTCATCTTTTGTATTTTCTCGACTGTACCGAATACTTTGATTATGAGAGCCCTATAAATTAATATTCATTTGTGATTTGTGATATCAATCTCAATGAAATATATTGGTCTCGATTATCTCTACTTTTTTCTTTCATGTATCGGTTATATGTAATGCTATTAGAACTAATAGTTTTGTACTTTTGTAAGCTCTGTGATTATGTGAATGCATTTTTTTTATAACAAAATTGCCAACTTGGAAACGCAATATCCCATCACACCCCTTAAGCTGGCTCCATCAATCGAAACCTCCACAACACCCCCTTTATCATTTCACCTGTCGGCACCATCCCCCATCTCTATCTCTCTCTCAGCTAACGTAAAAAAAACCAAAAAAAAATCCCAATTATTAACCCCAACCCTAATTAGATCAGATCAGATCAGATTAGATCCACCACCAATGGCGGCGGCATCAGCATCCCGTCGTCTCCGCGACCTCCAATCCCACCCCTCCAACAAAACCTGCGTCGACTGCTCTCAGAAAAACCCCCAATGGGCCTCCGTCTCCTACGGCATATTCATGTGTCTAGAATGTTCCGGTAAACACCGCGGCCTAGGTGTCCACATCTCGTTCGTCAGATCTGTCACCATGGATTCATGGTCTGAGATCCAGCTTCGTAAAATGGAATCTGGTGGTAATGAGAAACTAAACTCCTTTTTTCTTCAGTATGGGATCCCTAAAAACACGGATATTGTTAAGAAATATAATTCCAATGCTGCAAGTGTTTATCGTGACCGGATTGTTGCCCTGGCTGATGGTAAAACGTGGCGGGACCCACCTGTCGTTAAAGAAAACGCTGTGGGTCCCACCAAACCACCCATGCCACGTGGCGGTGGGAATAACAAGAGTAGTAACGGGGGAGGATGGGATGATAATTGGGGGGAGGATTACGAGGGGGGGAATAATAATAATATAAGGAGGAATAATACGGTGGGGGATTTTAGGAGTGGAGGAGGGGGAGAGGGAGCGCCTTCCAGGTCGAGATCGAGCCAGAGTTTGTATACGCAGTCGCAGTTGGCGGCGTCTGCTGCGGGGAAGGAGGATTTTTTTGCAAGGAGGATGGCGGAGAATGAGAGTAAGCCGGAAGGGTTGCCGCCTTCTCAAGGTGGGAAGTATGTTGGATTTGGCTCGTCGCCGAGTGGTGGTGGAGGTGGTGGGATGAGTAGGAGTGATTCACAAGGAGATGTGTTTTCGTCCGTTACTCAGGTACATTTGATTGTTTACGTTTAGTTTTTAGTTGTGTGCGGCATTTATTGTTGGATCCAGTATTTAGAATTAGAACGATGATCGAACGCTGGAAATGGTTTTTGATAGTAAAAGTCTAACATAAGTTAGGATGGATGCATAGATTTAGTATTTATTGATGATGATGTAAAGCTTTTAGATGTTGTAACTTATCTTGGGCATGATATTTTCACAAGCTGATCTTACGGTGTATACCAGTATGATAACAAAATTAAAACTTGATTTTAAAGTAGTTGGCTTTCATCGTCAAATAGGCTTTATGTATGAATGCAGTTTATCATTTCATATCGGATGATATTAAGATAGTACTTAGAACTATTTGGAGCGTGTATAGAATGTTTGATCGGAAACGTTATCATGATTGTAATGTTAAGCAATGGCATTACAAGATAAATAGATGTTATATGTGATACGTGATATTGGGCATCTATGAGTTATACACTTGGTTGTGTTACCCTGTTTAGAAGTACGTTTAATCGTTTATATTCCAAGATTTGATTTTGAAGTAGACGAGTTTACTTAGTAACTATGCCTCTACAAATATCTGAAGTTAACGTCAGTGTGTGATATTACATTGGAACTAGATGACGATGGAAGCAAGGGACACTCCTAAATTATGTGTAGACCCCACTGTTTTTTTTCAACCTTTAATCGTTTATATTCCAAGATTTGATTTAACTGGTATCATAGATTCATGGCATTCACTCGTCCTTTCAATCTGATTAAAAAGATATCAGAGATTTACAGATGGCATATGCCCCTTTGGCTAAAATGTTTATGTGGTATTCCGAGGGTTTAAAGATTATCACGTGTAGTTAAAATCCTTGTAATCTAATCAGGCAAGTTCAGTTTTTTAGAAAACAATGCAACATTTTACTATGAAAAGCACAAACATAAATTATCAAACATAGATTACTAATATTTGATGTGGCCGTGCTTTCAAATGGTTTCAGAATATCCAAAACAATTAAGGATTGGTGTTTTATTAGTAACCCTAAGCAAGCTATGGTACTGATGGCGTTGAAGAGAAGTTAGACTTAAATCTACAAAATTAGGCAATCGTAAATCAGCGTTCAATAATCTAATGTCGAATAAAATCCAAATTAATTTGAGGTCAATATATCATGTACATGAACCAACATATAAATAAGTGTATCAATCTTTTATGGAAACTGGGGTTGTCCGAGTGATTCGAATTTATTTGGGAATAGATTTTGCATAATCATTACCATCCATGTTTCAATGTACAAGGACAAAATTTCAATCCCTAAACATATTCATCTATGACATATCTTAAATAGAGTGCTTTAATACACACCTTAGCTTATTTACATTGGAGGTTTTCAGAAGTTTTTAGGAGGAGTAAGCATAGACTCCATGTAAACACTTGAAGGTCATTGTAACATCCACTTTGTAATTGTAAATGAAGAACCTTTGTATACTGCTGAAATCTTATAAAACTTGATCTCAGTTGGTGACAACCATAAAATTGGAGAAAGGTTTTTTATAATTGTTTTTCTGCCAACAATCTTTAAGATGAGTGAGTGAAAGGGTTTGCTAAGATACGAAGTTCATTTAATTTAAGATCTCCACTTATTTTTTTTGGCAATGTAGGGAATTTTAGAAATTGGCTGACAGTTCTGTTTGTGTTTCCCGCTTCTTACATATATATGAGCAATAGTCGTTTAATAAATCCAAATACTTTTAAGCACAAATGCACTGATGATTGTCTGTGGTGGTGTAATTTAACAATCACAAGAAGCATGATAAACCAAACTTTTTGGCCTGGCAGGGAATTTGAGAAGTCGATGACAGTTGATCTATTTATGGCTCGATTGCCTAATTATTTAACTGAGTGATAGTAGCTCAGTAACTCCAGATAGTTTTAAAAATGAATTCACTGATAAACTATTAATTGTTCGTGGTGTTAGTCTAATTTACCTTAACAATAAGCATGATAAACGAAAATTGTGAAGAAACTTGATAACCTATTCTACAGCAATATGGGTTTTTGTTGAAAATCCTTGGTGTAAAACTTTGATAATTTGTTATACTTGCTCATATCTGATTACACAAAATATGTTTACGCAGGGACTTGGTAAGTTGTCTTTCGTTGCTCAGTCCGCTGCAAAGGAGCTCACAACAAAGGTTTGTGCTATTCTCACCTTGCGATTTATATAAAAGTATTGACATATTGGAAACTAATACATCTGCAAATAATCAGGTGAGAGATGGGGGCTATGATCACAAGGTGAATGAAACTGTCAATGTTGTGACCGCAAAGACAACTGAAATTGGTCAAATGACATGGGGCCTCATGAGGGGTGTCATGGCTATGGCTTCACAGAAGGTTGAAGAATTCACCAAAGAGGGTCCCTCAGACTGGCCAAGAAACCAATCACAAGGAGACGGGTTTAATCAGGAATCCAAAGCTTGGAACTCTAGTCCTAGTTCTAACGGATACAATGGCGGGAATGGTGTCTCGGTCAGCTCATCAGGCAGGAATAATGTAAGCTCTGTTAATTCTGGATCTTGGGATGACTGGGATAATGATGGGCATAGAAAGCATGCTGCATCTGATACAGTAAAAGCATCATCTCAAAATGGAGGAGATAGCTGGGCAGGGTGGGATGATGATAAAGACGATGAAGATGACAGTTTTTACCAGGCCCCATCTAATGGTAAGAAATCAGACGGTAACTGGTCTGGTGCAGGTTTTCGTTAAGGTTAGTCTTTCAGTCGGTTCACATATCATTTTCTTGTCGAGTAAGTTTTCAGATGTGTCGAGGTGAAGAAAGAAGTTAAGTTTATATATGTACAATTTGTGAACAATGCGGGTTGGTAATTTGCCCAGCTTAAAGAGAACTATCTTTTGATCTTCTGTTTTATAATTCTGGTCATGTATTTGGATATAAACATAAACCATTTATTAGTAAGAAATTCTATTGGAATATCAACTTTTTTGTGCTTGTTTTCTTCATATTGGTTGTTCTTTTTAATTTTTTTGACAGTTTTACTACTAAAAAGAAAAGTGCATATGCAAGTAATATATCACACCGATTTCTTCTATGATACAAGCGCAAAAAACTATATGATCTTTAAGATCAAACAATCCCATCAAATTGAATATGATTGTATATTTGATAGCATCTACTATACCACGAGTATCAATGAATTACCCTTTTTATTAGCTAAGGATGAGATGGTGCAGGAGCGGGTCAATGATGACACCGCGGAAGCCTAATCAATCGTTTGGTGAAAAATATTCCATCCGCTTGTTTGATTGCTAAGAAATTTTTATCTTCTGACTAGAACTGCTTACTCGGTGTAAAGCTTTTAAGTCACAAGCACTACAACTTTCTATTGGTAAATGAAATTATATGAAAAGTAACAAATATGAAAGACACATGAATTGTTATTTTTTATTTGTGTTCTCTATCTATATCATTTATCACTTATTTTCTCGTCATATGAATTATGAAATCTACCTATACCTCATTTGCTGCCTCTTCATTTTGAGTTGATACAGAGACCGAAACATCTTCCAATTGTACTTTATCATGTTGTTGAATCACAAGCACAGAAGACTCAATACCATGGTTTGAAGAGGCCAAGAGGTCTCCAACCGGCCCAAGCTCTGCATGCTCTGGTTGTCGGTCAGCTAACCTAGCCACTGTAGCTGTGGGGTACCTTGCTTTGCCTACGACTATGAGTTCATACTCGCCACTTTTCCCTATTGCCAATATGCTCTCGACAATGTTGGTTCCCTTGATTTCTTTGTATTCTACCATCCCTTCCCATTTCTTCTGGAAGTCATCAATCGCCTTTTCATCCCGCTCCTGAAATTTTAAATAGTTGATTGTTACCTAGCTGGGTTTTTTTTTTAAGTTTTGGTGAAATAACAACAAATTGTACCTTCTCTTTGTCCGGGTTATCAATCGCTGTGGAGAAGGTATACTTCTCTCTACCTTTACTAGGAGCTGGTCTCAGCCCAACACCATCGTGCTCCACCCTAGTCCCTTCCACAAATCTCAAGACTGTCACGTTGACTGCCGGATGCTCCACCATCCTTCCTGCCAATTCCAAACACTCGCGATCATCGGGCCCACCAAAAAACATAACACACACTTTCTGTACTACGGTGGTCACGGACCCCAAGTTTTGCTGGGACTCGTCACCAAGGCCCCGGTCGACTAATATTGCTACTGAGCATTCAGCATTAGTAAGGACCCTTTGATTGACCCCTCTCCAACCGTGGCCAACATTCTCTACCACAGCTGGGCCATCCGTTTTTATCCATCTTTTGTGAAATGGCAATATAATCATTGGCACGTTCTTTTCTTTCGCCACATGGCAAATATCCTCATGCATTGTTGACAATGCTGAGATGGCAGTCGTGGTCCGAACCACAACCTTGCCCATCTGGCCATATGCTCGGAACGCAACTGCCACTCTTTCATGAAACGCACGGACCTTGTAGTTAAACCGGCTGACAAATGGAAGTCCATTTCTCCGAACTCGTTGGACCATCACGATCGACGAGCTACGTTCAGTGAGCTCGACAAGATGCATTATGTAGAGCTTGAGCTGGCTCTTGTTTACTGAGCGAGTTGACTCGATCAAATTGATTAGTGAAGATATGTTTCCTGGGCCATGGACACATGCCAAGAGGCGTAGATCGTTTTTCTTACTGGAAGAAGCATTGCCACTTCTTCTCGCAGGCTTGTATATGGCCATTGACCAAAGGTTTCCCCACAGGGACGATACTTGCACCAAATGTTTCCCACAGGGACGATCCTTGCACTTTCGTAACGTTTGGGACGAAACATGCAATTTGGCAAAACTTTAAGAACGATTTATGCAATTTACTCGGAGGATTGATACTTTACCTTATTGTTTGTCATTGTTTAAAACATACTTTGTACAGCATACTTCATTTTTTTTTGTTTTACCAATTCTAAGTATAGTTGTATGCTGAGGCAATTTACCTAAGTAGTAAAACACTAACCTTTTTTTCTTTGCCAATGTTAAGAACAATGAGTTCCACCAATCCCTTAGTATTCATCAACAACCCTAACGTAATCGATTCCCTTACAGACATCATACACATCACTGCCACAACAAACGTCCCCAATATCTTTCCGCCACATGCGGCCGTGATCACCATTGCTAGTAGGCCCCACGCCTTCCCTCCACTGATTTTCGTGACATCAGTTTTCAATCCACTGGAAGCAAAATACAACGGGAGAAGCAATCCGGATACAAAGTCTTCAATCCTTTCTATTAGTTTCTCAGCAAAATTTCCTTTAGGGATGGTTAGACCAAAGATAAAAGCTCCGAAAATGGAATGTATGCCAATGAAATCTGTAATAAAGCCGGAAACCATAACAGTGGCCAGTGTTAAGCAAATGTAGGCCTCATCCACCGTGTCATGTTCAGGTGAGCAACGATGAGCCACCCAAGCCATGGCTGGCTTGATCACAACCATCATGAAGATCACAAATGCACATCCTGATAAAAGTTCAACAATTAGAAGAAGAAAAAGTGTGTTCATTTTGTATGATCATATCTTAGGTTTACAAGTGAATTCTTAAAATTACAACATTTAATTACGGGTAAACGGATGTGGTTTTCCCTATTCAGGTTATTCGGGGAGGGCGAACCTTTTGACGCTGCCTCAAAGGGTTAATCCCGGGACCGTTTCCAACCCTTCCATGACCACACCCAAATGTACAAACCTACCGAGGTTTGAACCCTCGACCTCTTGTTTGAAAGCCAATAAGCTTACCACTAGGCCATTTGATAGTGGTTAATTACAACATTTTATAGTACGAGTATAATAATGCGGAACATATAACTACGCAATATAAAAAAAAAACGTCGAATACAAGTCAGCCCCGTTGCAACGCACGTGCACATTCCTACTCAATATTCGTTCAAAATCAGTTAAAAAAAATTTATGCCCTGCCTCGGGCCAACCCATTTGTTTTTTTTCCCTTTTTTACTTTGTCAACATTTATGGCGCGAGTATAATAACGTGGAACATACAAGCAGGCAATATAAAAAAAAACACGCCGAATACAAGAAAGAAAAAGCTAAAAAAAAAAACTAAAAAAAAATTAAGTGTCCACACCAATTAAAAAACCCCCTGCCCCGCAACAACAGAAAAAAACCCGTCCCGCAGCAACGCGCGGTACCTTTGCTTGTTATATATATATTTCCCTCATTAATAAGGAGTCCAAAATCCAAATAGAGTTAGCTAATATCTTAAGATGGACCAAATTGACATGTGACTAATGTCATATGTGAATTTAACAAAAGATTATATTTGGCTTTTTTAGAAAAAATGATCAGATTATTACCATTCTTTTAGCAGAAGCATGGGTTTTCACTTTCTTGTGATTATGCAACAAAAATCTTGTGACAATTGAAAATGAAATAACAAACCTGAAAGCAGAACCCAAACAGAAACCAACGGGCTTTTATGAGAACCACCTTCTTCTCCATTTCCGGCTAGCGCAACCGCTAGAGCAAGCAAAATCCATGCCACGACATCATTAAACGCGGCTGCAGCCATAGCAGTCTCACCAACTCGAGTAGTCAATAGTTTCAGCTCAGCTAAAATACGCGCAAGCACAGGAAAAGCAGTGATGGACAAAGCTACACCCATGAACACAAAGTACTGAGCGTATCCGACTTTATCAGCTCCTTCTAGTGTTTTACGGAGAACGAATGCTACTCCAATACCAAGTATAAAAGGCACCGAGATTCCTGCAGCTGCTATCACGAATGCTCGTTTTCCACTCCTGCGGATGGAGCTCAGGTCGAGCTCCAGACCGACAAGGAATAGGAAAAAGAGTAAGCCAATGCTTGCTACGGACTCGAGGATTGGGGAGCTCCATTTGGGGAATATTCGGTGCATGTAGGTTTTGTTTCGGCCTAATGCTGATGGTCCAAGAAGAATTCCACCCTGAAATGTTTAGATAAATCATAAAGGATGCTAAATGTAATAAGCAAATAATAAGCCGTTTTTTTCTTATTTGTAGTTATGTGTAATCACCTTTGTAGTTTTTATTTGAAGCTGATTTTTCCAAAATAGTTCCACCTTTTTTTGAGGAAATTGGAAGTCGGTTATTCAAACTGCTAATTTGTTTTATCAAGGGTGAAACATATAGTTTTAATTAAAGAAATTTAATAAAATCACTACCTATAATTATGTTTTCGACGAGTGCCTCTGGTTTGCATTTAGCAAACCAGCGGCACTGAAAACATAAACTCAGAAAAATACAACAATATGTTGATATTAAACCGTAAACGTTGAGAGAATGTATGTAGTAACAGAAATATGTAACGTACAACGATCTCAGCAATAACTTTAGGCTGACGAAGAGGCTTGAGGAGAAAGGCGAGGGAGCGGCCAACAACAAGAACAAGAACAGTTTGAACTATCAACAACGGAAACGCGTAGTCTAAAGGATTGTCACCTTGCCAAACTCCATCTGATGCTGTTTTTATTGATGTAATATTCACCGTCATGTCTACTTTTTTTTTTGGTTACGAATGATCAACACGACTACTAGCAGCTAGCTTTTTGAAATGTATATTTATAAGCATTCAATTACTATGTGATATGTGGCAATCGTGATGTCAACACTACATGCTTTTCAAAGCATACTAATTATGTAGTTTGGATTGGATTGGATAGGCACAAGTTGACAAAATAGTTTTGGGTTAAAATGAATTCCTTACGCTAACTGCTTGTAACATTTTGTTGTGTTATTTAACTTTTCGAAAACAGGATTAATCCAGCAAAGCCGTTTGGTATGAGTTTATGGTATTAGAAAATGGTGTAAAAGTATTGGAAACAATTACAAGTCATCAGTAAATAGAATATAAAATACTGAATTTGACAAGTTAGGCATGCAAATAATGCGATATGTTGTCGTTGTTAAGAAAGAATCATAAGATCAAATCTATAACAAGATATGATTATGAAATCCAGAGTTTTTAATTTGTTAAAATTGATGTGTTATTTGTTTATGAGATTTTCTAACAAGTGCTTTTAAAGCATCACTTAAGATGTATTAATTTAACCCGAATTTTTTTTTTAATTTTTATAAATGTATTTAATACACATTAATTGATCATATAATATATCTTAATTAGTTTTGATTTTAAAATTAATAAACTTGAACTTTCCTTATTTAGTGATTTAAACTAGTGTTTATTAATAAGAAAAATTAAACATCACACTTTCTTCACGAATAATAAGCTTGTGATATATTTTAAAAGTTTATCTGATGGGTGTTCATATGACATGTTAATTTAAACTAATAATTATAATTTAAAAACGTTAATTTATGGAGTTGTATGTTTACGTCTAAACAAATACTTAAGAAGTATTGTTAGACGGAACTAAATTTTTTAAGATGCGTTCTTAAGTTTATTTTTTTTTAATAAAAGTGGAGAAGAAAATAATTATATTCGTGTTCATTGTTTGTTTTTTTTTACGAGTGAATAAAAACGGGACCAGGAGAGTAAAATTTGGGGTAAATTTCTCTCTAAAAACTTTATTTTATTAAAGTGAGATGAAAAAATATTTTTAAAGAGTTATATTAGAACAGATTTTTTTTAATGAATATAGTTAATTAAATGACCTTTTAGAAAACATAACTTTTATATTTAATTAAGGTATAATTGTAAAATCATGACTTCTTTTCTCTCCTAACTTCATGAGAAAAGTTCTATGTAAAACACTATTTAATTAAAGAGCAATTCATTTCATCTCAACCATCCATTTTATTTTCATCTAATTGTTTAAATTAATTCCTATTTTAATTTAATTAAAAAACCTACTTTTCATCCTATTTTTTTAAAATTAAATATCTCACAAACCGTTAATCGTTACGGAAAACGAAACATATCATCGCGACGAGAATTAAATCATCTTTCTATAGAGGGGCACTTCTATATATTTTCGATGAACTTTTGTTTCGATTATTTTTTTTCAGTCATTGTGATACAAATCACATGTGATTTTTCAGACGTGACTGAAACAAAAATTCGGAAAAAAAGTTCGTCGAAAGTATATAGAAGTGCCTCCTATAGAAAGATAAAAAAATACTCGTCACGATGGTGTATTTTTTTTTCGTTTGACATAAATTTAATTATACCATCGCGAAGAGAATTAAATTATCTTTCCATAGACAGGCACTTTTATATACTTTCGACGAACTTTTTGTAAAATTTTTGCCCAGAAAAAATTCACACGTGATTAGAAAATTAACATGTGATGTCTTACATGAAAATTCACACGTTAAATTGTAAATTACTATGCGATTATGAATTTATGAAATCACACGTTTTTATTTACTTTAAAAATCATAAGTGAATTTTTGAAATCACATGCGATTTATAAAATAGCACGTGATTTTTAAAACAACAAATCACAAGTGATTTTACAAATCACGTGTAATTTTTTTTGGCGGAAATTTTAACACTAAAAGGCGTCAAAAGTATATGAAATCGATTTTTTTTAGTTACGTCTGAAATAACCAGCAGTACTAACACTTTGTACTGTCGGTACTAAGTATAACTGTCGGTACTAACTATTTGTACTAACGGTACTAAGTTAAGAGAACATTAATCCTAACAGTGTGGTTTGGAACAAAATAAACCATAAATTAAAGACAAGTGATTGATGTGTGTTATCTTTGGCATGTGTGTAAGGATACAATTGCTCATAAGGTTATGGCTATGGAACATGGTTTACAATGTAAGAAAGACACATGCACTTGTGCAAGTTTGCTAATGATCAAAAGACTCGGCACCCACATATGGTTGAATTGGGGGTATCTTGTCCTAGGATCATTGTAACCAAATTTTTATCACGCATTCAAATATGGTTTTACTTCGTGTTGCGACTATGACCAATAAAGAGTGCCACTGACTTAGATAGTATAACTAAACTATCAAGAATGTAAATTTTATACATTTGTAAGTCTTTACTTATTGGACTTAGACACAGACAAGTCAATCAGTTGATAAATGATGGGGTGATCACCGTTAGTTTCTTACGATCTAGTAAGAACTTAGCAGATCCTTTCACAAAAGGATTACCAAGACAACTGATTAAAAGTACTTCGCAAGGGATGGGACTCAAGCCCGTGTACAAGTAGTCACCCATGATGGAACCTTGTCTTGACGCTTGGTTATTCACCAAGTCTCTTGAGAAGTAAAAGTACATCATCCGAACGTGACTAAAGTTTTACAAGATTTAGAAAATACCATCCATGGGGTTAGTGGAACTTGGAACCGTAATGTAGTTAAAGGTTGAACAAAGTTCTTAATGGACTTATAACATAAATTGTGTTGGATTGTTTTAAGTTACGGGAACAGTCTTGATAAGGTCCACCTATCTGAATGTGGAAGTGAGGCCGCTTCCTATGAGTTTAAGGGCTTGGATCTAAAGCATTCTGAGAAACCAAGATAAGACCTATGGCCAGTTAAAGGGTTGACATACAAATGGATTGAATGAACGAGAGGAAGGATATGCGTGAAGCGTTTCCGTTTAACATATAAGGAAGATGGTTCAATGACTTTGGTGCAATATTCCATCTTTACTTATGCATAACACCCCCGGGGATTTTTGAATCAGGTTAGGTCTTATGTGTCTTTCAAAACATATGTTTACTTTGAAAATGGTGGGGGATTGTTGGGTATTTATTTTCAAAACAAATGAGTCATTTGGGTTAAAACCTAGGAAGGAAAAGAGAGTTTTGTTGTGTTTGGTTTTTATCCACGAAATGGTGATTAGTGACATTTTTTCTGTCACAAAACCGTCGCTAATAAAGCATCACCATTGTAAAGACGCGCCTATTCGAAAAGGTGGCAATTACATCTGTTAGAAAGGGTGTTTGTGACCCAACCATCGCGACTGTTTCTCTATGTATTAGTTAGCGACGCTTTTTTCGTCGCTAGGTCGTCGCTAAACCGTCACTAACGGTACCTTTTTGTGAACCGATGTGACTATTTGAATGGTCACTAGTATCCCTATATATAGTGCCATCATTTCAGCGTTTTGAACATCCAAAAACACACGAAAAACACATACAAACCCTCTCTTTTAGTATACCCGATTGCTATAAATAATAGTGCTATAGAATTATTATTTATAGTGTCTTGAAATCCTCGATAACTCGGTAGTTCATCCGGATTATCACCACTTCGTGTAGTGTTGATAATTGCTACATACGTTGCTTCATTGTATCTTGGGAGGCAATTCACCGGTAACTCGAAACACGATTGTTCGAAAGAACGGTGGGGGCGAAATTGTTTTAAGGACAGAGATAACTCGCTTTGAAGTAACAAGTAGTAGTACAAATTCACTATCGTAAAACCATCTTAATCAAACCCCAGAACTAACAACATGGAATGAGCATCTTAATGCATCTAGTTGAGCTGAGCTAATAAAACATTCAGACGTTTTCTAAAAAAAACAACATTATTTGACTCAGATTTAGATTAGTACGTAGTATATTTTACTCTGTATTTTACTTCAACAAAAACAAAAAACAAATAAGGTATGTAGTTTTCACTTAGGGGGTGTTTGGCTAAGCTTATGATACAGGCTTAGGCTTATGTTATATAAGCGGCTTATGGCTTATATATCGTAAGCTTATAAGCCCACGTTGAGTGTTTGTATTAGCTTATATTTAGTAAGTTTATAACTACAAATGTTTGATTTATTTTAAAGTGGTAAATGACTATAAGAGAAAATTGTTGAAAAATATTAATGTTAGATTAAGTATAACTGAAGTTAAATTTGTAATTTATAATTTAACATGTTATATAAACTCAACCCATTTAAAAACGCCATACTTTTGTGGCTTATCAAAATCCCCTTATATAATCCTACTCATATAAGCTTAGCCAAACACTTAGTTTGGGCTTATATGACATATATAAAGTAATAAGCTCATGCCCATCATATAAGCTTAGCCAAACACCCCCTTAAACGAACGAAATTTAAATTTGTCTAGCCTCATCTGAATTTCTTGCACTTAATTTGCTTTTTCTTAACCATGGAGCATTTTTTATTAATTTTCTTTTTTTCATTTTTCTACCCTCAACAAATCATCATATTCAATACTATCTGTATATGTGTATCTTACCTTTCTGTTGGACTAACAAATGTTTCAAACTAATACATAGTATCTTTTTTAGCTGTATTAAACTGTCTTACGTGGAATATCGTTTTCTTTCTAAACTCTTTAACCACCTTATGACTTTAATTAATAAACTTTCTAAAAGCATCTATCTTACTTAAAAGTAAAACTACTCTAATATGAATGGACGATTTAAGAAAACCATCAAATCGATTTGCTTAAGTTTGGTTGGTGGAAAGTCGAATATGTGGCCGAATTTGAATAAAAACGATACAAAATTCAATGGCGGTACCTCAAAAAATTATTAGCAATGATCACACTTAGCGTGGACTATACTTTACTTGGTTACTTAGACTAATTGCTTTACAACATGATGTATTTGGTTTGATGATAACCAGTCTTAATTAATTATGAGATTATGGTTTAATTTATTTATCTTAGAACCCCTTTTTACAAATGCTTATTAAAATCTTATCACGATATCACTTAGGCAAAGTCAAACAGACAATTGGACAAATAGTGCTTTAAATGACAAGTCATGTATGATAATTCGTTAACTCAAAGTGTTAAACTTTAGATTAAGAATAATTCAATAGAATAACACATGACGAAAGGAAGCACGAGCAAACAACTTAACTCGATGAGACAATGAAAAATCACTTCAGAATTGTAATGTCGAAACAACAAAAACTACTATATTAATGTCTTTGTATTCTAACACCAAAGTTTAATTTTCCAAAAATATCATTTAACAAATTTGACTTGCAGAAGAAGACTATACATGCACAATATGCACATGAATTCTGTGTACTTAAGCATTAATCCACTGGATGTCTGTGCATTTTGAATAAGAGAGATAGATGGCAAGATGCTCGTGAAAGAAAGTTTGAAAATGGGCCAACTACATTATGTATGACTCAAATGATCGATAATAACATGCATGCATACATATGTCTCACTCTCAGTGGTGGCTCAAGGGTAAAGCAAGTAAAGCTAGGGCTTTAGGCCCCCAATTTTTTAAGGCCCCGGATTTTGTACGACTGTTTATATATATAAAGTTAGTCACATGTTTTTTTACTGCCATCTTTAGAAATCCAATTAATAAGCCCCATATTAATTGTAAAGTGAAATTAATAAGTCTTGGGCTTTTTTTGTTTCTAGTTTTCATTTTTTATCTTACGAGTTGTAAAGTTTAATCGCGAATATATTGAGTATATATAAAAGGCCCATATTTTGAATGAAAAATTAACAAAGGTTAAATTAAGTCGTTTGATAATAACCATTTACATTGATGAATGTACGTTTGTTTTTCACACCCACAAACATACTTTCGCTCTATAACTTTCTCTTATCTACTCATGTATCATTCTTACAAGTTGCTTTTTAGGATGCTTTAGTTTTCGCTAAAGAAAAACGAATGCGGAACGTAAATTTGAAAGAAAAACAAATTATTTGTAGAAATAGAAAACATGATGATGATATTGACAATGAACCTATAAAAAACGACGAATAGAATTTTAAAACCAATTATTTCTTATACATTACAAATGAAGCTATTTCAGAAAGTAAATATGATCAATTTAGATTAAAGTATCTTTAGTTTACTCTTTGATATTGAAAATGTAAAATCGCTAGATAATAACAAGCTAAAAAGGTAGTTATTTGAACCTAAAAAAGTATTTAAGACATATTACAACAATTATTTGAAAAAATTACATGTTTTGTCCTTGTTGTTTTTACCCAAAAATCATGTTTCGTCCCTATTTGATTTTAATTACCCATGATGGTCCCTAATTTTTCAATAATTGCACTGATGGTCCCTATTTTAAATAAGGACAATGTGTAATTATTTTTGTTGAAATTTGTTACACGGATAGTACTTATTTTCTAGAATAGGGACTATTAATGAAACATGTTTGATAAAATAGGGACCATAAGTGTAATTAAAATCAATATGGCGGAAACATGTATTTCAGGGATAAACCACAATGGAGAAAACATGTAATTTTTTTCAATTGTTTAAGTATTAACGTTATAGATCACTAAGAGTTTTAGAGAAGTTATACATATGGAAAATTGATACATCGATTGATATACTTAATCAAATTTAAAATTTAAACTCTTTCCGTAATACTTATATAGCGTATAGAATAATGTTAATCATTTCAGTAACATTTTTTCATCAGAAAAAAGTATTTCAAAGCTAAAGTTAATTAAAAGTTACCAAGGATATAAAGTGTCACTAAAAGATTAGATTTATTGCTTAATTATCAATTTTAAATGAAATATTATACTATATTGATAGCATTAATCCACTGGATGTCTGTGCATTTTGAATAAGAGAGATAGATGGCAAGATGCTCGTGAAAGAAAGTTTGAAAATGGGCCAACTACATTATGTATGACTCAAATGATCGATAATAACATGCATGCATCCATATGTCTCACTCTCACATGATTCACTTTGCTTTACCTTATAGTCATCATATCCAACTCTTCTATTCTAGATTTCTAGACATATTGATCACACTCAACGACTTTTTCTTCGATAAAGAAAATAAAAGCGAAAGGACGAAATCATTGACGAGAGTAATTAACCTCGTGAAGCTCCATAGAAGAAAAGAAGCTATCGGAAAAACTATTATATAAAACAGTTATAATTTGAGTCTTACTAAAAATTAAGATAAAAAGATGCAATTTAATCATTCATACCGCATTATAAAGTGACATGTGTTATTTTATTTAATTAAAATCACTTATATTTTCAATTTGACATATCATTTTATCTATTTATTTTTTTATGATTTAATTTTATCATATATTTTAAAATTTTGTGTCTTTAATTCAACATTTATTTTAATATATTTTTATGAATTTTTGTTTTTTATTTTTTTAATAGATTTATTTTATTTTGATTTAAATTTTTTACAACTTTACATTAATTTGAATACAAACTTGATTCGTAAAAATTATATACTTTTGAAGACACTGTTTGATGGGTACGAGGGCGTGTGATTCTTTTTACATGCGAGAATGATGTTAATATGGTGTTGCGGAAAAGCTATGAGAACCCAAACAAACACATACAACGAACACATATATATTTAAAGTGTTGTGAAACGAATTCACTAAACGGTAGAAAATTGCGGGAAAAGTTGGGTTAGTAATTTTTATCGTCACCGCTATGCGCGAGTATCCAACTAGTTTTATAAAAAAGGATAATTGTTCGACTATTAAACATGTATAAAAACGTCATATGCAAAAAGTTTATCAGAGTTTGTAACAACTCGAACTCTTAAAACATAATAACTCATGAAATGAGATTTGTTAAGGGGCGGACTCAGAACATTAACTCATGAAATGAGATTTGTCATGAGGCGGTCTCGGGCGGTTTTTGGTAAAATCAAACCCCAAACCAAAAGTTCGGCTTTAAGTTTTTTAAAACCAGACCCCGAACCAAAGTTCGGTCTGATTTTTTCGATTTTTTGTTTTGTGTGGTTCGATTTTCGATTTTTTCAACAGAGTGTCATATATTCTACAAGTTTGAAATCTCTTTCACAAACGGTTACCGTATTAATTTAGACAAAGTTATTTAAAAGATTAAGATTTTTCAAAGAGGTTGAAAGTCCCAATAAACACGTCTAAAACAAACACTTATCTAATGTAAATAACACAAGTAATAACTTTTCAATCGTGTAATGCTTTATTGATAAGAATCAAAGTATTACAATGTGCTATGGATCGCACAAGTTGAATGACAATGTAAGATTACCCTTTGAACGAGTAAACTTGATAATGAAACAAGTTTACAAGCAAACTTATTCAGACCCACTGATTGAGACAGCTAACTGACAATTAAGTTCGACAAAGGAGTAAATGACTATAATAGCGACAACAATTAAAGCGATAGCATTTACTCCTTACAATATTATCTATTTATACTAATACGAGGTTGCATCCTTCGAGGGGGTAGTTATGACGTGTCAAGAATCTAGTAGAGGACGTACGAGGTATTTAATGCATGTCCATTCTTGGAAACATCCCGCCCATACTTTAGTGAACAATTCTGCCAACTGTTCACTACTTTTACCAACTTCGTACTTGGTACAGGCTTTAACTCAAATAACCTTTTGTCCCGTCTTTATGAGTTATTGAGTTTCCCGCCTAAACTTCAGAGAACAATCTTAAGCTCAGCTTGTTCTTCTTCAAAGGGTAATAGGATAGTCAGAGTATTGCCATCTCTGACTCTCCTTAGAACCACAGCGTATTCCTTCTACATACCAGCTGATATCCATCCCAGCTGACGAGTATGTCTTCAAGTGATCTTCGACATCTTTGACTTGAATACGTCTGAGGTTGCTCGCTGAGGCTTTGCACTCAGAGAGTCCTTCAATACCCGCTGATGTCTATCAGCGAGTCCTTCAATACTTAGCCTAATTTCTGTTTAAATCCAGACACTGATCATTGGGCTCTGAATTGGCCCAACAATCACTCCATATTTGAATATAAATTAAGCTAAGTAAAAAAATTATAGTAAGTGAGACACAACTTCTTCTTACAAATAATTTAACACAGGAACTAACAAAACTAACTTCATTAATTCATTACATGTGTTGGCGCATGCCATCTAAGTTATCTTTTACAATTTTCCTAGCCTGATTAGCATCATCCCTAGCCTCTATTGTTAGCTTCAGCTCCTTGAAAATTTCTTTAGCCTCTGGAGTCCCTCTTAGAATTCCATTCTGAAGTCTGACTAGATGAGGAGTGGTGGCTAGATGGAATTCTTCTTCTCTTTGAAATACCAGATCAAAGTTGCCATTATAGAAGAAGACTCCTGACTCAGGCTCTCTGATGACCAACCCTTTTCTACCTTCAACCCCTAGAGGAGGAATCAGGTTCCTGTGCATCCCATCAACCACTATATCATCTTTCAAGAATACTTTCTTGATGAGTTCTGAGGTTTGTTTCCTCTTTTTGTTATCCGTGAAGATTCTAAAAGTTGACAGTTCTTATGGAGGTGGAACGCCTAGCTTTTGTGCCTGAGAAATGATCCACTAGAATTTGGCTCTGAGGTTTTTCAGTAGTTGATCATTTGACTTGCCCTTTGTCTTGGAAGCCAGAGCATGAACCTCAAGCCATTCACTGAACCCCAGTGTGTTTAGTCTGAACTTGTTGTGAACAAAAACATTCAGTGGATCATTTCCTCTTGTGATCATCATTGTTGCTTCGTGGGAGGAGCTGACTCTGTAGCTGATTTTTGTAATTGGCAGATCATCAGCCCTCTGATTAATACACTCATTGAATTCCTTGAGCATCTTGGCCCTTTTTGCCTCATACTCAGCTATCTTCTGAGCCTAAGCCTTTATGTTTGTTGGGTTCATGATCCTTTTCAGAGACTCCTCTGACTTCTCTTTCTCAGTTTTGAGATCAACTAGTCTCTTCATCTCTTTAACTTGAGCTATAATATCCTCCTGTGTCAGCTGCTCATTTGGAGTGATAAAAGACTTGAGCTTTGGCATTTTTGATACAGATCCTCCTTCTTCAATGTAAGGCATGAGATCTTTTAATGGCTCTTCAAAAGCAATGCCTTTTCCTTTGGATTCATCTCTAGGAGGAGTTAGCTCTCTAGGAGGAGTAGGAGAGAAAATAGATGAAGTGGTCTAAGTGAGGTGCTCAGAGAACTGATCAAATGACATTTTGGAAATCTCAATCCTTGGGATAGGTTCAGGTAGGATAGAGTTCATTAGTGTTGGTGATGGAATTGATGATGTTGGGATTAGAAATTTCAACTTCTTGACAGGTGGTTCATCATCTGAGTCTTTCTTCTCTGAAGTGTCAACCACTAAATTCTTTAATTTTGAGCCGTGAAGAACCATGGCTTTATCTTTATCAGCTAATTCAGAGATAGGGGGAGCTTGTACTACAGTTGTAGTTTCTTGAGCAGTTGATTGCTCCCCCTGAACATTAGCCATGTGAGCATCCTCTGACTGTTGCTCCCCCTAAGCGGGATCAGGGTTCTGAGCATTTTCTTTCTGAGCTGGTGATTCAAGATTGTTTTTCTCCCACTTCTCCCCCTCAGCATTAGCCTTTTTAAAGACTTCTGCTGACTCAAGGAGAAAAATCATGTCATGAAAAGCTTGACGGAGATCAATGACATGTTGGGAGTTAGTAGCAATAGAGGATTGAACGGATGCTAACCGATCAGAGACATCTTCCATTCCTTTGCGCACTTTTTCTTTGACTGATTTGCCCATTTTTGTCTTGAGCACTTTGCTCAGCTCCTTCTGTAATGTAACAAACCTGTGACTCTCTAGAGTGTTGAACGCATTAAATTGTTTGTTCATTGGCTTTTGAACAGAGATCTCTACTTGTGTAGCAAATAGGGGCAAATGTTCTTCCATGGACTGCTGAACAGTTTGTTGAATGGACTCCTAAATATGTGGAAGACATGCCTTAAGAGCCTCTGTGAGAAGACCAAGTAATTGTGCTTTTAAGGTATCAACAACAACAGAAGGAATGGAAGACTTAATTTCATCAGCTACTGTTTTGGAGATACTGGACTCCAACTGATCAACCTTGGTGTTGAGAGAGTGCAACTCTCCTTGAAGATGACCAACTCGAACCTCAGCGGAAGCATTGAATGTAGTATCAGATGTGTCTTGATGATCAGAGTTAGACTCTTGATCGGCAGAGTCTAGAGACTCAAAGCCATCCAAGGAGGCAATGTCATCATCAGGCATGGAATGGAGTCCAGAGTCAGAGTCACCATGCATTGATTGAACATATTCGAAGTGAGATGGTTCAGCAACCAAAAACGTGATTTGAGCATAGTCATCAAGCCGTGTTGGCTGAAACTTCTTGATAATTTTGAGCAGTCTTATTCTTCTGATCAATTTCATCTATTATCTTATCAAAAGTGATATCCCTCATAGATTCTAAACCAGACTCCTTCTCCTCCTCCTAAACGTTTTGATTTTGTACCTGCATAAATGTATTAGTTGAAAAGGTGAATTTGTAATGGAGGGAAGGATCGCCATTTTGTTGCCCCTAAGAAGACTAGGTGTGATTATCCAGTCCCCTCAAAAGTTTAAAACTTTTAGGACTCTTTTCAGTTGTGAGTTTGTAATATGGGGAAGGATTGTCATTCGCTACCCCTAAGAAGATTGGGTGTGATTATCTAGTCCCCTCAAAAGTTTAAGACTTTGGGACTATTTTCATTGGTTAAGGGACCCATGAGTCCGAGTGAGGTTTAGTTCATAGAAGGGTCGACTTTCATGCATAGATGGGTTAATCTAGCAAAGTCTAGACTTTTCAGAGACAAACATCAGGCGTTTAGCCTTTTAGTATCATCCCCTTAACTTTACTAAGAGAGAGAGTGGTTGCTTGCAGTGCCCCTTATATTTAAAATACTGTTACCTTTTCGGCTTTAGCATTCTTAGGCTGGTTTACTTGCTCCTCTACCGATTTGGAGGTATCTAAACTCTTGATGGCATCAACGATGGCTACTGTTTCCTCAGCAGGATGAGTCTCAGCGACTTGTGTGGTTAGAGATGATTCCCTGATAGTTTGCAAAGCCTTTGGTTGGGTTGAAGATGGTATTTTCTTCTTCATCGGCTTTCTAACAGTTGGTGCTTTGGATTGAGTGACAGGCTGCACAGAGGTCCTGGACGAGGACTTATCAGCGATGTCATTAGCATTCACCTCCCTAGAGGGAGGGAGCAAAGACTTAATGGGGTATGGTGAAAGCGCAACCACCTTACACATATGAGCTATTAAAGCTACTTCATTCTCAAGTGTGGGTTTAAAAGTGGTGGTTGTAGTGTTGTGGGGTTTTAAAGATAGCAGATCGTCATTTTTGTACTTGTCCTCCAACAGGTGTTCCATGATCAACGACAGATATCTGGTATAAGAGATGTTTGTTTTTGGTTCTGGCTTGCCAGATGTAGGATGCAGACTGGTAATTAGGTCAGAGAATAAAATATCTGCTACTTCGATCTCCAGCTCCTAACATAAGCAGTATGCGATTGTCTGCTGATTAACATTTAGTTGATCGTGAGATCCCTGCATTCCTCCCAGACATTTGACAATATACTGCATAAGAACCCTCCATTTCGGTAAGATTTACTTGATTCTCACTGGAGACGAATTGATGAGATCAGTGGATAAAAGATGTGGATGTTTCTCATCAAAAAGTCTCAGAGTTGCTAAACCAGGCTTCATAGTCTCCTTTGGAGGTACTGAAACACAATTCTCACTAGGCTTTAACCCGATGAAAGAGGAAAACACATCGAGGTCAAAGGATAGTGGTTTGTCAAAACATGAGAGTGTGAAGGAGATAACAAAATTAGGGTTTTGAACAACAGATTTTTATATCGCAATTGATGACTACCGTTCTTGTATCGCTATTGCATATTGATGCACTAACACTCTACTTTTTTTATATAAGATACATTTTTTTAACAGCAGATTTTTATTAAAACACTAGCAAGAAGCTAGAAAAGATAACAAGATAACAAAATTAGGGTTTTGTAACCAAGTGACCCAATTAGCATTACACTTAGATCGACTAGAGCACCACGTATAAGAAAATTGAACTACATCATCGAATAAGAGAGCATGCCTTGGTTGAGAATTCCCAAAGAGCAATTGATTTCTGAAGCGCCAAATTAACCACCACATCACGTAACAAATACCTTCAATGAACACCTTCAATTGCTTATGTAAACGAATATTGACAATTCAGATGAGTCACTCGTTATAGAAGTTAAAAGCCACATCTTCAAGTTCCCACCAAATCAAAAAAATTCTTCAAACTTGGCGAGCCAAGGGACAAGCGAAAAAAATATGGGAAGTGGATTCCACAGCCTAATTAAAAAGGGGACAAGCAATTGATGGAATATCCATTCCTCTAAGCGAAAGATTAGCTCTAGTAGGTAATTTATCCAAGCAAACCCTCCAAGCATGAACATTTACCTTGATGGGAACGACTCTAAGCCATCTAGTTGGAACTTCAGCTTTCGGCAAGATTGTATTATCAATTAAGATGCGAGAGGATTTAACCGAAAACTCGTGTGAGCCTTCTAAATACCAACACCATATATCTGATATATTTGGGAGCACAAGATCAGCAACTTTCGAGCAAAGTAAACCATAATTTTTCTGCTCCACACCACCTCTTGGCATCCTACGAAAAGAATGAGACAAAGATGGATGACCCATTTTCTCGGCTACACTAATAGATTTACACATCTCTAAAGCATATAACCTTTTATAAAGAACCTTCAACGCAACCTCTCCTAACCAAGAATCATCCCAAAAAGAAGTATTCTCATCGTTGCCAACTTTTTTTTGAATGAAATCCATAAGATTTATACCTTTACTTTGAAGCGAATGAATAACAAGTATTACGTCTTGCCATGGAGAACTTTTAGGAATCAATTTATGAGTATCTAAAGCTCATTTGTTACCAATTACATCAATTGACAATTTTGTATTGGCTCATCAATAACACATTTGTGTATCAATCATTATATAACAAACTAGATGTTAGGTGGTTTATGTGTTTAGGCCATAAAACACAAGGTTTGTTATGTTGGGCCATAAAACATAACGGGTTTAGTTGTACCCAAAGAAGGACTCAGTATTTAACTTAGTACCAGATAAAGTGTAAGCGACGTTAGGTTGGTTCTACCTCGAAGTAGGACTCGGTATTAAAACTTATTACGCGATTATAGTGTAAGCGAGTGTAATGGTTTTCTTGCCTTATAGGAGCTTTATGATTTATGTGAAGTTACTCTCTAGTAGGGGTACTCGTGGAGTGGAGTAGGGCGAAGAGAGTTTCGTAGACCATCCACTTTAAATCATCGTGTTCTGGTTTTCACTTTCTTTTAACTTATCGCATTTACATTTATATATTTTGCCTTTATCATTTTTATTTTTGGTTTGCACTTGCATCTATGTTTGTGTTGTATGATATGTTGTTGGTGATAGCTTTGTTTGATGGTATTTAGTTTAGTTGTTGTAATATAACTTGATTGGTTGTTTGATATAAAAGTCTTAATTTATAAAGGAAAGGTTATTCACCCCCCTCTACGTTTCCACAATTGTATCAGAATGCCACGTTAGCTCTAGTTTTTCCAAAAACAAATAATTTTTTAAAATAATGAAACGACCCATGTATCAAATTTCCTATCATGCTGCACTAATGTGGAAAAGTTCTTGTTTAGTCCTTACAAGTTTTGGTAAGTTTATATATAGTGTTACAATGACTTGAGGTTCTTTCTAAAGGATTCCCAAATAAAAGGGTATAATGTGTCTAAAAGTGAAATATAATGATTTATGCCAAATTAACACTCTTCTGCGACCCAACGAAGCCACCAATAAGTAGATCCATACATGAGATCCTGTGTTTGGTTTTAAGTTTTTGTTAAACTTCAAAAATTCGTAGAAAATCAACCCGTCTGGTTGCAGTGGATTTGATGATTCAAAAACCAAATTTGTGAAATTTTTGAATGTACTTTTCCATTGGAATAGGTTTATGTATTAATTTAATTTTAAGTTTGTCAAATAAGCAATAATGCAATGAGTGTCCAAATCTTAAAATTTTGTTTTTTAGCGTAAAAGTTGATTTTTAACATTTCTTTTCGAGTCGGACAATTATATTTGGTTTACTTTTGAAAGTTGGTGTATTTTATCATTGGAAAGTAAATGTATTTTTCAAACTTACTAATGGGAAGAAAACTAATTTATATACAAATAAAATCAAGCTATGTATACGTTGTTATATTTAATACACAAAACGAAGTGTAGTATTTATTGTTAGGTTCATGAAAAAGACTCGGTCACCTCGTGTATTGTCTAGAATAGCATAGCTCGTAGTTTAATGTAAGCGTATGACTTATGGTTTTGGGTCGGGTCTTTACCTCACATGTAAGCCCCACACCTAGCCCCATATTTCTAGGGCTTGTAACTCTCTATATATAGCTCTTTCCTGCCATAGGATATGAGGTTGGTTGTTCTTTTATCATTCAACAAACCAATAAGGTTTTTTATCTCACTAGAAATCCTCTCCTTTCTCTCTCTATAAATTGGCCAACCCCTTATCTCTTTCCCTTGTGTTTTGTCTATCCATGATCCTAAATTTGGTAATAGAGCCATGGGATTGATTAGCTAGATTGTGTGGTGCGTTTTACTTGGTTAGTTTTGATTCAAAAGTTTGGTTTTTTGAAGGTTTTTTAGTCTTGTTCTTAGTTTTCTTTGATCTTGACGTTGTGGTTTTAAAGGTTTATGCGTTTATAGTTGCTATAGCTTCTTAGTATGATTTGTGCCAAGAAAGAACCAAGGTAAAAAAGTTTTTTTAATGGTGATTTTTAGGCACGTTTTTAGGTGAAAGTATAAGTTTTTCTTTACCCAGAGAGGTTACACTATTTGTTTAAAGTTCTTAGTAGCGTGTTGGGTAAGTACTATACTGGCGACGTTGTCAAAATAGTACACTGTTGTCAGATTTTACTGTAGGTTCAACGACTTGTATTCTTGAAAGGTTAGCGATTTAGTGTCAGCGATAGGTTAACTTTTCTTTGCAGGTTAGAGAGTTGGAATCTAGCGAGTTACAGGTTATTTGAAGAAAAATTTCTAGCGACTTATGAACAGGAACTCTATTGCCCATTTGGTTTCTTGCTAGCGAGTTGTCAAGTCTCTTCCAGCGAGTTATGTCCAGCGAGTTACAGGTTATTTGAAGACAAAATTTCTAGCGACTTGTGAACAGGAACTCTGCCCATTTGGTTTCTTGCTAGCGAGTTGTCAAGTCTCTTCCAGCGAGTTACGTCCAACGAGTTACAGGTTATTTGAAGATACTTTTCTAGCGACTTATGAACAGGAACTCTGTCTATTTTGTTTCTTGCTAGCGAGTTGTCAAGTCTCTTCCTGCGGTATACAGGCAGGGACCAGTTGTGTGCTTTTGGATTATTCTAGACTTTTAGACAAATTTTATAACCTGTTAATCTTTACCAATACATTGGACAACCATTTTCGCAACTTCAAACATTAAATTACACACTTTTATCTTAGAATCTCTCAATCTTTATAACCGTTCAAAGGTTTATCATATTCAAGTAATCAATATTGGTGTCTGCTAATTCTGATGACTATTCCAAGCGGCCGGGGTTTCGATACCCGCCTTATATGTTCCGATTAGGATGGTTTACCGACTCATAGTCACAAAGAATCCGGATGTATTGTAGGGGAAAGGAAAATGGAATTTACATTCTTCAATCAATTGATCATGATCCATTTGACCTTGGAACCACCAGGGATACACTTGGAACCACACCTGAAGGCGGAGTTCTTTTTGGACCAAAAAGGCCTCGCACTTATGATGATCTTAATGACAATGACAAGAAATGATTCGATGCTGATGTCCTTGCAACCAACATTGTGCTTCAAGGATTACCCAAAGACATATACAAGCTCATTGATCACAACATTGAAGCAAAAGCTATTTGGGACAATGTCAAAATGCTTCTTGCGGGATCTGAGCTCACCAAAGAAAACAGAGAATCTCAGTTGTATGATGAATTTAAACATTTCACGATGCTTACTGCTGAGGCAAAATAATCATGAGTACTATGTCCGTTCCACAACTTGTCATGGACATAAGATATTAGAATGGGACAAATGCCCTACATTTTAGATAAACTCCAAGTTTGTGAACAACATGTCACCTGAATGGGATAGGTTTGTGACATCCGTTAAACTAAACAATGGACTGAAAGAGACAAACCATTAGAAAAAGCTGTATCGTCATTCTTGAAATCAAGAGAACTGCATGCGCACAAGATTGGGCAATTATTAAAAAAAATCACTCCAAAATACCAATGATCAAATTGCTTTTGTCTAAAGAGTTTCTACCCTCATGCACATTCATCACATGTTCAGCCTTATCATATCAACCATCATCAACACCTCTTCAGTCCCACATGGTACAAATCTCTTTAGTTCCCCAATTTGATAAAAAAATTCCTTACCTTGACTCTGGGATACCCCAACTGATGAAATACTTGACACGCTCACTAAACAAGTTGCACTTCTTGCACAATCATTCAGAGTAAATCTCCCTCAAACAAACAACCAACTTCGAATCTCTTCTAACACCCGCAATCAAGCAACAGTTCAGGATGGTAAGATCGTGGTTCAAAATGTTCAAGGGCGACAGAATCAGAATCAGAGAAACTTTGCTCGGGGAGCTGGTGTAGCAAGAAATAGGGGAGCACAAAATAGAGCTGGGAATGCCAATGTGGGTCAAGGAAAACCAATCAAGTGTTATAACTGTAATGGGCTTAGTCATATCACACGGAACTGTACTCAGCCAAAGCGCGTCCAAGGATTTTGATTTCTTAAAGGACAAGATGTTGCTTGATGCAAGCTCAAGTGAATGGTGCAAACTGGATGAGGAAGAGCATGCTCTTTTTTGGATGTAAACTTAACTAAAACTTTTGATGCAGTTGTAGATGATCAATTAGGTCAGAGACCTTAACACAGATGAATGACAGCATATTCCAGGCAGATGGTAATGTATGCTCTTGAACTCTGATGTTGAGGAGGATACCTACTGCTCAGGTCAAAATTCATGGCCAATTGGGTCCTCAATCTGAGGACCTGAAAATCTACATGTCGGTCCATCAAATGCATCCTATCTTTTCTAAAGGTACATGTTTGGGAAAATTACTATTGATCTTTGTGATGATAATCAGGCGAACAGGAGACTCATAACAAAAGTTAACAGAAACATTCTATTGACTCAAATGGGTGTCAGATATGGGTATTAGTAATGTTATTCAATTACAAACAATATTTGACATCAATGAAGTTTTGTTGAACCAGTTGTGCATCTTCTCTTTCGAATGAATGCATATGCGGTTGCATGATTAATAATGCGTACATTCCACATGACTTTTAGTCACTGAACTTATTATCTATAAGCAATAAGTTGCTACGTGATGAAACAAAAGTAGTTAAGTTTGATCTGACACTTCGTGAATAGAAAAATGGATGAACAAATGAGTATACTTATTCAAGATCGTAATAAAAAGGAATAAAATCTTAAGAAGGAACTTCATTCTGTTAAGTTACAACTTAATTCGACTATTAAGAGCAACAAGATAATTGAGGAAACTGTAACTGCTTTAAAACATGAGTTTAAACAGAAAGAAACCAAATTCCTAACTGATTTTTCAAATCTGAAAAAATTAAATGATAAACTCGAGAATAAGTTATACTTACAAGATCATTCCATTCAAACTGTTCACATGATGCTAAAACCTAAGAAATTATATGATCAAGATACTGTAACGGCCATAGGTGCCTAGTATCCCTTTTAACTCAGAAAGGTTATAAATGGTTAAAACCAGACTTTATGATGGTGATGAAATTCTTAAGACGCCATCATGTCCCTGCTTAGTGCTACATCATATGAGGATGAATAGAGATAGCGAGTTGATAGCAAAAATATGACTGATGAAAATGTATGAACATGTGTGTGTGGAAAGAAATTAAAATTATCCCTCGCAAATTACTACCAATGAATTTTTCTTGCCACTTTCCACCACAGACCCAATACTATCCACATGAACAGTATTTTGGTCCAAAGACCATCCATAAGCAAACAGAGCAGAAGAAGAGAGATCTAAAAAAACAAATGCACCACCCATGCTAATTACTTCCACTCCCGCGAATATTAAATCCATCCCAATACTTCCGTCCTTATTGGTCCCCGATCGTTCTAAATTACAAGTCAAGGGTAAATATTGGTTTTATGTATGTAATTACTCAACTTTTTTGGGTGATTTGAAAAAATTGTAAAAAAACGGATTACACCCAGCAGGAAAACTGAAGGGGGGAAAGAGGTTTTGATCAACAAAATGGGTGTTACTTAACGAAAAGTCATTCCATTTTTCAATCTACTTAAAGAACAATTTGACGAAGTTCAAAGATCACTTGTTAAAGAAGTTAGAGCTATGGAAGCTGAAGTAGACCAGAATGTCATCGACAAAAAGTGTAGGGAGATTGAACGTAAAAATCTCCTCATCACAAATGAGAATTTGATTGCTAATTGTATTGCCCGGATGTGTTTGTTACTGTCACTGATTTCTTGCTTTAACTACATCTCGATTTTATGATTTATTAATGCTTATAATGTTGCATTGACTGTGCTGTAGCTTGCAAGTTTGAAAATTCCAAATTTACTTGAAAATAAAATCAAATTAATTGATCTTGTTCCATGATCAAGTTTTTTAAAATTAGAGAAGAGTTTGATCACCTTAATTTACAATTAAAGCTATCAACATCTTAAAGAAATAATGAAAACTTCAAATACCAAGTCATCTAAGGATGATCACTGAATTTGGATGCATTTTTTGATGAACTCGAGGAGAAACGGGATGAGTGATTTATGATCAGATCAAGGTCACAAATACACTATGTAAGTTGAAGCTCAAAGTTCCCTTCCACAGTTGAATACTAAACATAAGTGATGAGGATATGCCCTTTGACTATATGTCTCTAGATTCTTAAAATTTACATTTAACCGAAAGTCACAGCTTTGCAAGAAACAATTGATACTTTTTTTAAAATGAATTTGAAAAAGGTTAAACATGAATTTATTCAAGATTATTTAACTCTATTAAATTATCTAGTGTTAAAAACCATCGAAAGGGACAACGTCTTTTCAAACTAAAAATTGAGAATTATAAAGACTCAACTCAAGGGGAAGAAGCCATAAGTCACTAGCAATGTTGATCACCAAAGGTTTCTGTTTTTGAAACGTTTGCATTGAGGTTGATCAATTCTCCAAGTCAGAGAATCCATTAGGGATTATGTTTTTCACCATAATATCAAATAGCCTTAGGGATCCCTTAGTTACTCTCCGTGAGATAGTCGAAGAGGCTTGATGTAACATCGGACCTTTGATAATAGTTGGACTATGCATGCGCTTTACAATAAACAGTATTAGGATATTTATTAGGAAAATATGAGTGCCTTAATTATGTCCTAATGCACGATTTACAAAACGAGATAATGTTATTGCTACTAACTTTTAACTAGGAAAAAGACATGTAACTTTGCTGACCCATTGGAACACTTCAGGCAACAACCAAACAAAAACCATGTTATCGCACCCTAACAGTCATAGACTAATGTTTCTTTATTCGTTCTAACAGGACGTAAGCATTGCCAATATATGAATGATATGTACCTTGCATGGCAAACAGTTGTGTTTTTTTTGGCCCGAGAAGAAAGTGAAGACCACCTAGGAAAAATAAGTCTAAATCTGAGCAAAATTTTTTTTTATGCTGATTCAAGTCACTTAGAGTTAGGCGTACTGTATTTAATACGAATTCTAATTCACTTTGCAAGACATGTAATGAATGCATTATTTCCTTTAATCATGATAAATATGCTGATAATTCCTTGAAGTCTTCCAAACTACCCCTAGTCAGACAAATTTGGAGAGTCAAACAGGTTAAACAAACATGGAAGCCCACATGCAAAGTATTCACCACCATGGGATATCATTGGAAGCCCACTGGTAGAATATTCCTTTTAGGTGCACAGTGCCCTTTAACTAGGAATACTAAACCTAAAGTAGTGCATGTAAAACAATGGAAGCCCACTGGTAGACTAATCTCGTTAGGAGGATAGTGCCCTTTAGTTAGGCCTACTGCTCTTACTTGTGGTACCATGCCCGCTGACCCACAGGGAAATAACACTCCTGTGGAATATAATCTTGTTTGCTCTAACCAACAGGACCCCAACTGCAATTGGGGATCTAATTTTTCAAACTCTCCATTGTCGTCTTTGTTCAAATGCAGGTCGTACAGATCATCCTTTGGTATTTGGACTCAGGCTTCTCAAAACATATGACCGGAGATCGCTCACGGCTCAGGAATTTTGTAAAAAAGTTTATCGGGACTGTCAGATTCATAAATGATCATTTTGGTGCAATTATGGGTTATGGAGATTATGTAATTGGTGACAATGTGATCTCCAGGGTATACTATGTAGAAGGACTTGGTCACAACCTATTATCTGTTGGTCAATTTTTTGACTCTGATCTTGAAGTTGCCTTCAAAAAACATACATGTTTCGTCAGAGATTTAGATGGTGTCGATCTTATTAAAGGCAGTCGTGGCACGAACTTATACACCATATCTGTTGAAGAAATAATGAGGTCCTCTCCTATTTGCTTACTGTCTAAAGCCTCAAAGAACAAATCCTGGTTGTGGCATTGCCATTTGAATCACTTAAACTTTGGTACCTTAAATGATCTTGCTCGTAAAGATCTTGTTAGAGGCTTACATATGTTGAAGTTTGAAAAGGATCATCTATGTTCCGCATGTCAACTTGGAAAGAGTAGGAAAGCAACCCACAAACCCATAACGGTTAACACCATTATGGAAGTTCTACACACCCTTTACATGGATTTATGTGGACCGATGAGAGTACAGAGTATTAATGGGAAAAAAATATATTCTTGTAATAGTTGATGACTATTCAAGGTTTACATGGGTGAAGTTTTTGAGATCAAAGGACGAGACTCCAAAGTTTGTTGTCAAATTGCTAAAACAACTACAAGCCGATCTCAACAAGACGGTCAGGAATGTTCGCACTGATAATGGCACAGAATTTGTCAATAAAGACTTAACTGCTTACTATGAAAGTGTTGACATTACTCATGAGAAAACTATTCCGAGAACTCCTCAGCCGAACGACGTTGTTGAACGATGGAACCGCACTCTTGTGGAAGCTGCTCAAACTATGCTGATCTTCTCCAAGGCTCCAATGTTTCTTTGGGCAGAAGCTATTGCTACTGCCTGTTACACCCAAAACCGATCCCTAATACATACTCTTCATAACAAAACCCCGTATGAACTTGTGCATGACAAGAAACCGGATCTTTCTTTTCTTCGTGTCTTTGGTGCGCTATGCTACCCAACTAACGATAGTGAAGATCTTGGAAAATTGAAGGCTAAAGCAGACATTAGGTTCTTTGCTGGTTACGCACCAAACAGGAAGGGTTGTCGAATCTATAACAAACGAATCCGCCAAATCATGGAAACCATTCACGTTATATTCGATGAGCTGACTGGGTAAACGGCTCCTGTACACTCTAGTTCAGGACCCGCACCTAACCTTTTGATGCCTGGACCTATCAGTTTCGGGCTTGTACCTAATCCTACTCCTGCAGCACCTTATGTACATCCCACCTATAAAGAATTGGAGATCTTATTCCAGCCGATGTTTGATGAATATTTTGAACCTCCAACTGTTGATCGTCTGGTACCTCCTGTTCTTGCAGCTCAAGTTCCAGTCAATCCATCCGGTTCATCGGTATCCATCTCCGTTGATCAAGATGCACCATTGGGAAATCATTCCCCATCATCTTCGGATCATCAATCTTGTTGAGACTTGAAAGACTTCAAGGACACTTAAGGTTTCTACTGCACAGGTACATAATGGAAATTATACTAAGTAGTTA
>BQNB010052568.1:0-40432 GCA_026074375.1 Tanacetum coccineum
TTCTATATAGTCAAACTGTATTTATACAAGTTGGCTATCACCCTTAGCAGGCTGCAAAGATCTGTTCAGTTTGGGACTCATAATAGCTCTCTATATCGTGTTTTATATTACTGGACCAATAAGATCACAAATAACGTTCTGTCTTTGTCTTTGAATTATAAGCTTAGTTAGACTGGTAGGTGACCCATTTATGTTTCAGCAATCATGCTCTTAATTAAATGATAAAGATTTGAATAGTGGACTACCAGTATATAAAACGACGTCAAACAGTAAGTGGGTAAAGTCCCGTTAGGCTAGGGTTTTAACAAGATCACCACTGCTTTGATTCCCTAAGATAAATTATAATTAAACTAAAGGATGATTTATGCGGATACGTTAATTGTGAAAGGATTAATCGTGTCTAGGTCCTAGGATGATGTCCCGCCTAAGTCTTAAGAATGATATGTCACTTCGAGATAAGTAAATCATTGCACTAAAACAAACAAACCAACATTAAACCAGATTTAATATGGCTAGTACAGTTTTCTATCATTTGGCTTGTACTGCTTTTCTATCTTCTAATTTTCTTCTTTTGTGTTTATTGTCTATTGAATTGGTATTTGTTTCCACCAAACCTGTGCCAGTCTCTCAAGCTGAAAACCCCCATATCATTAGACAACGTACATAGCATAGGTTTAACCAATAAATAGACTAATTAAAATACTGATAGAATATAGGACTAATGTTCCACTCTTAGTGTTCGACACCCTACTTACTGCGAACTCCATCTTGACCAGGTACACTGCTCGTTAAAGTGTTGTTTTAGGTTTGTCGGCTAGATATAAATTTAAAACTTGATAACCAAATAATTGAACCTACACAATAGCACATTAAATGCAAACAAGTGTAGAAATGAATTTCAATACATCCTAAACCATAGACAAGATAAAACCTTGAATGGAAAAGAGGATCAAAATCACTTAAAGCTTGTAAAAAAAATCGAACATACGTTTTGGTCATTGCGTTTTGCTCTCACTGCATTTTGGTCATTGCGTTTTGCTTTTATTGCATTTTGGTCATTGCGTCTTGCTCTCACTGCATTTTGGTCATTGCGTTTTGCTCTCATTGCGTTTTGGTCATTGCGTTTTGCCTACTGAAGACCCTTTATCAAAGTAAATCTCAACGTTATGCTGCCTAAATCACAACAAATCTTGCATTTTGCCTAGAAGATCTTGCATTTTGTTCATTGCGTTTTGTCTTAAGGTTGCGTTTTGCTCATTGCGTTTTGCCAAGGACAGCTTGCGTTTTGTCTCAAGGTTGCGTTTTGCTCATTGCGTTTTGTCTCAAGGTTGCGGTTTGCTCATTGCATTTTGCCTCAAGATTTGACTGCGTTTTACCTAAGGCTCTTCACTGCGTTTTGTCTAAAGACACTGCGTTTTGTCGATCCGCGCATCAGGTGGTATTTGACTGAATTTGGGAATCTATTCATCATTGTCTAAACATAACAAAACATCAAATCAAACAACAAACAAAGGACTTAAAAGGACTAATCATTCAACAAACACACATTAACATCAATCGATTATTCATTCACGGTTTGTCTATTGATTTTGTAAAATCCCGTTAATTCACTTATCGGTTTTAATCATAGACGTGTAAAATCCCATGAACGTGAATTGCATACAAGACCACAACTTCAATCACATCACATCCACTTAAGATCCAACAACTTTCACACTTCATAATTCATAACCATTCATTCATCATGTCTACTCCAGTCAATACATCCTCAACAGATAGTTAAATGCACAATAATATCATGGCAGCTGGTTCAAAAGATCGTCCACTAATGCTTGGACCAGGAAGATATTCACAATGGAAACACTTTTTTTCTTACGGACAGTTGACACGAAACCAAATTTGAGGGACTGAGAAAAAGCATACTATCTGGCCCTACGTTCCATCTACTGACTAGTTCAAAGCATTGGCTGCAACGGAAAAGTTAAACCTGCTATACAACAACATACAGACAATTGAAACAGTTAAAGCACGATGACGCTAGAGAACAAAGACTCTTCTGTCTGAGAAAAGGAAGCAATTTTCTGCTTTTAACTGGTATTGGAGATGATAGCTATTCCACTGTTTGATTGCTTCTGTAGATAGCCATTGAAAGGCTACAACATGGTGAATCATTTGAAACGTACAAGATGTAAGACCAATCTGTACTGGGAAATTTGGGAAGTTAACTTCTGATATGAGAATCAATGGAGTCGTATTATCTCACGGTTTTAAAAACTGATGAATGAATTGCCAAGGGAACAACATGCAAGTTACTACAATTGCAAGTGAATGTTCAATTTCTGTCTTCAACAAACTTCAACCATAATGGTCAAGATTTTGACAGTTGTCAAGCAATCAAAAGAAATAGACACCATCTCATATCATACACTTTTTGACATTCTGAAGCAGTATCAAAATGAAGTTAATGATATCCGTGCTGAGAGAATAGCCAAAAGTGCAAATCCATTAGCACTTTTTGCGGCTGCTCAACCATACTCAGATAATTACTATCAAGCACCAAAACCTCAGAGAACAAATACAACATCATCTTCCACAAGACCAAGTGCATCTACCAGACACAAAGGCAAAGAGATCGCCAAACCAGTTACACCTCAATCTGAGTCAGTATCTGAAGAAGACAGTGATCCTGAACAAGCTCAGAGGGATAAGGACATGCAAAAGAATTTGGCACTCCTTGCAAAGTATTTCAAAAGGCTCTACAAACCTACCAACAACAACCTTCGAACTTCTTCAAACTCCAGGAACAAGACTGAAGATACCACACCAAGGTATAACAACGACAATCAGTCAGGGCAGTTTGGGAATCAAAGGACAATAACAGTTGATGGGGCTAGGGAAACTGTAGGAAGTCAGGTAAGCAACAGAATGTGATACAGTGTATTTAACTGCAAAAAGGGATTTTGCACTATGCAAAGGAAATACAGGAAGCCAAAAGCGTTGTTTAAAGACTACACGTATCATAAAGGAAAAGATGATGATGTGCAAAACAAGCGAACAAGGGTTCCACTGCAAAACTAACAAAAAATAAAAACTGAGCAGCTGATTGGCTAGAGCGACACGGATAACGAGAATGATGACATAATTGGCAGCACATTACAGTTTCATGGCCAAAGATTCAGGAGGTCCTTACTAGAGAAATCCAGTTCAACTGAACAGCATTGGAGCCGTACAAAAACAATGAAGGAAAAATAATGTGTTTGCCAATGAAAGACAACATAGAGATAATACTGCAGTATGTGCCGATGAGCGTGCTGCGCCTTGCTAAGTTAATTGCAACTTACTCATGATACTGAGGATTACAAGCGATTTAAAAAGCAATTAAATAAAGCAAACCAGAGTCATTGAAAACAAGAACGTATAAGAGTGCAAAACTAACCTTGATGAGACCTAGTAGGGCTCCAGGCGGAGGCTACAAGTTGTCGGGATAGTTGTCTTATTGCACTTTAGAACAAACAGAAAGATCTTTAAAGTACATAGCCTATAAGAACCGACGATTGATTAAGACATTCTTCAAACAAATTTTAAAATGAAACTCTAGGACTATTATACTCGCAAGACTATTGACAATAAAAAAGGTTAAAACACGTAAAGCAAAGAAATTTCAGTTGTCACTTCAAAAACACGATGAGTTAAGTAAAAAGGATTCTTTTATCAAAGTCACCATTTGAAGGTCAAGCTCAAAGAGAAAAGTAAGGTCAATTACGGCTATTAAAGTTTAAGCAAAGAAAAAGATATGACAAGATTGATAGAAATGGACAAACAATTAAAGTTATTGAATGAAATTGTTTACAAACTCATAATCAGTCAAATCAAACATTCATATGTTAGCACCCAAATGCTCGTAATATACAGGTAGACCAACTTTGCAAATCCAAGTAACTCACAGAAAGCTCAAATCTACTAAAAAGCCCTGGTTGTAAGAGATCCCATATAATACTTACTGATCATGAAAATAGATTGCCCCAATAGGGAAGGAACCATGACTCTTCAAATGAGAGTAGATCAAAATTGAATAAAGATTATGTTAACCATATGAATACACAAGATAGAATAGTCTTTATGAAATATTCAAAGCACCCACACCGGAGTTAACTTTATCAGTTGTGAACGCGCAAAAGAGTTAGGAAGACAATGAGGAGAAAAACCGTTTTGTTAGAACAAAGCTAGAACAATGCTAAAACACTTTTCATTTCTACC
This sequence comes from Tanacetum coccineum, assembly GCA_026074375.1. NCBI lineage: Eukaryota > Viridiplantae > Streptophyta > Magnoliopsida > Asterales > Asteraceae > Tanacetum > Tanacetum coccineum. The sequence goes on from BQNB010052568.1 coordinate 4,258, forward strand.
CGTTTTCAATCCATAGTAAAAGTAGAACAGTTTTAACGATATGACATTTAACATCCGCCAAATCAATTTTATAGAAATTGTTGATCATGCTTGTTTAAACATACTAAGGGGTATTTTCGGTGCCAGACTGCTAAAGATAATGAAGTTTTGAATAAAAACCTTATTAATGCCTCTTTTCATAAAAAACTCAAAATGATAAGTTTTTCGTTTTGAACAAGAACCTTAAAATGGAAATGCAAGAAGATTATGAGAAGTACGTTGTTAAGAATCATCCCTTGAAAAAGAGGTTGTACAACATTGATCAAAAAGGAAATTTTCAAAACATAATATGACAACTTCTCTAAGAGTGTGTGTTATAAAGATGTTACATGTTCATATTTTGCATTATCTGCCTGATGTTAAATGCTATGCTGAATTACAATGCATGTATCTTCATAAATAAAGAATGTGAATGTACATGGCACAAAACTTTGGAAACAAATTGAAGTCTGATAACAAATAAGTTCATAATAAAGCTTTTAAAGAGTTTGCTAAAACTGAAAACCACTTTTTTTCTATACAGAAGACGAATTTCTCTTGAACTTGCTTTACAACAAGTAAAGAACAAAAGAAAAACAACTCAGTTTGCAAATGAAAAAGAATCAAATGTATTTCGAAAAGAACGAGAACAATATCATGAAATACAAGATTTAAAAGCTCAAAATGCAAACAAGAACATAGCCAGCAATGAGTTAAAAAACCATTGAGAAAGCAAAAGGAAAGTCTGTGAAACTCATTTGATAAACCAACTGTTGATCACAGAACCAAAATGACTCACGGAATCCAAAACATAGTTGTAGGAAAACGATTCCGTTTCAATCTCCATAAATGAAAGTTTTTCAAACGAAACAGTCGTTAAAAAACTACAGTGTCGATGGTTTTGTTAAACAAGTCACTCAACAGATTAGCCTCAGAATAAAAACAACAAAAAATAGCACTCGTCATGTGCTTAAACCAGGAATGTATAGAATTGCCACTACCACAACACAAAACAGAGAACCATAGTTGCCTCATGCTTCAAGGAATACTAATCCTTACGTGTCTAAATCTACAAGAGTAAATCACTATACTAGTGTTAGCAGACCACATCTTAAGAGCTATCAAGTTAAAGATAAGGTTGTGCCAAACAATAGTCAAGTGAAGTTTAACCACAAGGAAGTAGAAGAACACCATAGGATTTCAAGTATTTCTAGGAAAACAAAGTCTGTAACTGCGTGTAATGACAGTTCAAAATCCAGAACTTTGAATGTGAATGCTGTTTGTGCTGAATGTGGAAAATGTGTGTTTAATTCTAATCATGATGCTTGTGTTTCTAGATACTTAAATGATGTGAACGCTAGAACTAAAAATCCTAAGGTAGTGCTTATTTGTGCTAGCAAACCCAAGAGAAAAATGAACAAATCTGTTGCAACACCCTATAAGAAAATAGTTGCATCAGATACCACTATTCAGAAATCCAAGAGCTACTATAAGGAGTTGTATGAGAATACAAATCAGGAATGGAAATGGTGGATAGCTAAGAAATGTCCATCAGGATATAAATGGACACAAAAGCCACATAGGACCAAAAAGATATGGATGCCTAAAATCAGGAAAGAGGATGTATCAACAAGTATTAGTCCCACTATAGACATTTGTCTCCTAGTCATACTAATACTAGAACGATATCAATTTTCTTTAGGATCCAATTTGTCCAATGTTCCATCTCCCTAATTTCGCTTGCAGATTGTCAACTCATCCAAATCATTTGTTGACACTGATGCACAAAGCACATGACGGGACAATCTTTAAGCAGTTTGTGTAATTTAATGGAGAGAAAATTTCAGGGTACTGTTCATTTGGAAATGATCAATTTGCTCTAATTCTTGTTATGGAGATCTGAATCAAGAAATCTTCATGATCAAACGGTTTACTTACGTCGAAGCCTCAATCACAATCATTTTCTCGTTTGGTCAATTCTGTGATTCGGATTAGATGTTGCTTTCAGAATCTACATGTTTTTTGAGAATCTTTAGGTGAAACGATTTACTAACTGGTAAACGTAATGATCCGAACTCGCATCAAATAATCACTTCAAGAAACAACTTCATCACTCTAGTCTGATTTTCATGGCTAAAGCTCACACACAACTCAAGCATGGCTATGGCAATCAGAAGACATTCTCATCTTAACTTCTATTACACACTTAACTCTCAAAGAACAGATATAATAACAGGCTTACTAAGTTGAAATATGTCAAGGATCACTTTTATTCGCTTGTGAAATAATTAAAGCAAAAGTATCCTGCAATTTGAAGTCAAAAGCTGTTCCCAATGTTCCAAAGGAAGCTTAATTTGCTTCACATTGGACTTGTGTGGCCAATGCGGAGTTTGCATAGCATAAATGGGAAGAAATATATTCCTGGTGAATGTTGAATGACATTCAAGATATAGCACTATGACTATTTTTCTACGATCCAAGGATAAAAACACCCAGAAGTTCTCCAAAGACTTTCTCACAATTGATTTCAATGGCAATCTTCCAAGGCTTCAAGTTATTATAGTCCGTACTGATAGAGGGTACAGAGTTCTTAGAACAAGACACCCATGCTTAATCAAGAATAAGCGGCATTGAACACGCATACTTCTACTCCCTTCGAACACGCAGAACAGAACGGCGTTGTCGAAAGACGGCACCGCACTCTTGTTGAGTGCAGCACGAACAATCTAATCAGCTTTCTAAGCTTCCATTATCATATTGGGCTGAAGCAGTTGCAACCACATGCACCCACAGAACAAGATCAATCATCATATCGGCTCATGGAAAAGACGGCGTATCACATCATTATGACCAGGAAACCTCAATCAAACATCTTCACAATCTTGGTTGCATTTTGATAACATAAACTACGAATGGGGGAAAAATTGGATAATATGAAAGAAAAAGGGGATCCATGTGTCATGATAGGAAATCTACTCAGGTCGAATGGATATCAAGTTTTAAACAAGAGAACAACTCTATAATAGTTAGTCCATTCATATCAAGTTTGAAGAAATTTAATAAAGAAGTCTATCACAACAGTTCAACCATTGCACCAAACGACAAGGGATGTTTTGGTTGAAAAAGTCTCTTCAGGCCGTCCGATATCCACTAGGACAAAAGGCGTCAATAAAGACAACTCGACACGCCAGAGCCCCCAAGACAAAAAATGAAGGTTCCTACACGAATAAAAGACAGATTTCTCACAACAAGGGTTGAAATTTCTCTTCAGAATCCCTTTACTTGAAGAATATAACAATCCAGCACACTATCATAGCTTGTAGGACAACAACAATAGATCAAGCACTGAATGCCATCGTTTCAAGAAGATGAATTTATCCATCCTTTTGTACATTGTTACAATAAATAGGTGAGCCCTTCCTCACCAACATTGATAATACCCGATGGTTCATTCATTTCAACCACAAAGTCATGAATTACCGATGTGACCATAGATCATCCATTATAACAAGTTCATGGAAATCCAACCATGCAAGTTTCAAACAAGATGACAGCTTAGCCACAATCTACAATGAGTATGTTCTGCTCTCCACAGTTGAGTATTGTTAACACGAATAACATTAAGGAGGCAATGGCTGATTATGCATGATCAAGAGCAAAGACAAGATGAACTTCATCAGTCAACAAACTAAAAGTCTGGAACTGAGTCGACAAACCATTTGGCAAGATGATTAAAAACCCTAAAGATGGTTATGGAAGAAACAAGAAGGAATAAAGATCCAGGCTAGAAAATTCGCAACAAAGCACGGACTTGAAGCTAAGTGTTATGCTCATAAGAGGTATAGATTTCGAAGATTCTCATTTCACCAGTAGCTCGCTTAGAGGCAGTTCGGATTTTTTCGTTGCCCAATAAAGCAACACACAAGTCCTTTTCCAATCTATCAGATGATGAGAAAAGTTAATGCACAGTAGATTTGAAATGTCCATAATGGGGAGATGACGTTCTTTATATGACTTCAGATCCACCAGTCCCCCAAAAGGTATTATTATCAATCAGGCCAAGTACGCTTAGAATATTCTAAAAAGCCATAATATGGACAATTGGGTCACCCATTGGTACACCATTGACTACTAAACCCACAACTAGATGTAGATTGAGTGGAGAACCCATATACCAATCTGATTATCGTAGTAAAATCGGATCACTCATGTACATTGACATCTGGTAGACCAACTTAGTGCAAGCAGTAATGCTTATAGTTCACGTATCAAGTACACCATCATACAAGACACCTCAAGAGGTTAACAGGAAACTTTTAAATACCTAAAGTGTACCATTAACATGGGACTCTGGTATCCAAAAGATTCTGGTTTTTAATCTAACAGCGATTTTCAGACGCTGATCATGCGGAAGCATTGATTACTCGCAAGAAGCACTGTTTTGAGGGAAATAGTTCCTTGGAGATAAGCAAGTAAGTTGGATGTCAGAAGAAACAAAACTGCACTGCAATGTCTCAATAGAGGCAGAGTAATGGCGTTATCTGCACTTTGTGCTCAAGAAATGTGAATGAGGACACATCTTAAAGATATGGCTTCAACTACAATAAAATACCGTTGTATTGTGACTCTCAGTCAACCATAGCAATATCAGCAACCCCCGTACAACATTCGCGAACAAGGATCACGATCCTATACCGGTATCATTGTCAATAAAGGAACAGGTTGAAAAATTGTATAATTTAATTATATTTGTCAGAACTGAATACCAATTAGCTGACAATGGTAAACGAAAGCAATTCAGATGATCGGTTTAAGTATCTTGTCAGAAGCAGGATAGGTAAGAGCTGATTTAATACTCCACATCCAGCTGATCTGTAGTTCTAACAAATAAGACAGCTTTGATAACATCATCAAACAACAACATGTAAATATTTTTGATAAAGCAAAATACAAAAAAATAAAACCTTCAAAACGAAAATACAAAATCAAAAAACTGGAATTCCAAAAAAAATCTTCTCGACATGTCTCTTGGAATCGATAACATTTACGTGGCTTCGAAATGTCCGATTAACAAAGACATGGAGTGTAAATGAAGTTTGAGCAGAGTTGCAAATTAGTATCAGAAACATGTTCATTTTCTAATTTTCTAAATGAGGCATATGTGCAAATTTCAGTACATAACACCAAATCAAAGAAAAGGCAAGTTTAACTATACGGAATAAAATTATCCAAAAAGGACGACAAGAAATTAACGGTTCTCGGTCTTGAGCTGTTCTTACAAGACATTCAAAGTTTTTAGCTCAAGAAAAAGGATAGTGTACGTTTCAGTGCGCTTACCCTTACCGTTAGAAGAGAAGTCCTCTAACATTTGGTTTTTCAAAAAGTTGAACATAATTTTTCAAGAATTTCTCGATGACAATTCATAATCTTTCAAAATTGTGTGTTCAACACTCCAACCCTCACAATGTTTTCAAAAGACAACAATTTCTCAATTGGTCCTATTTTTGAGGGGGAGTTTTTTTGAAAAACATTATCAATATGTTCCAAACCATTCATGCTGATAATATTGTCTCCTCACAGAATTTTCAAGAAATATTTTAATCACAAGATAGTCAAAAACTAAGTAGTTTATTATTTACAATAAGGACAAGAATGTAATTAAAATAAGATCTAATCGACTCAATGTGCTGATCTTTGCTATTTTTATGTGCTATTGCTTATTTTTATCAGTTTCTGTGCCCAATCATTCCTTGTGACATCTAAACACAAATCATCAATCGTCTTGCGATTTTCCATCTCTAGCCTCGTTGGGACATAACGACCCGGGAACACTCTGTACTGCTTCCGGTTTCTTTGATTTTGTGGGTCCTGATCCTTGATATATATTTATATATGTTTATGTTTATTTATATATAAAAAGGTGTAAGTTCGCGCGAATCAATGTATATGAGAATAATGCCGACTAAGATTGAGCTAACACTGGAACAATCACAACAAGGTGTTAGTAATGACATCCTGGTAAGCATTAAAGGCAGAAACCGGGTCAATACATATGCTGTCAGAATCACAAGTTGATTGCTGACATTGAAAACGACATCATAGACCCAGTGATGCAATGCACAACCCTTCCCAGCCATTCGGGTTTCTCTCAACAGAAACTTGTCTCATTTGTCACGGAGATACACACGTTATCTATTGACATCTCACTCCGAGATTGTTGATATTGAATAGGTGGCAATCTGCTCTAGCCTTCGAGTACTAAAACCAAAATGCACTAATCGAGTCTAGAGCCCAGAGATCAATCTAAATCTCGTTAGGACACATTCCATTTCAAACACTTGTTGAACATCATCAAGTTCACAAGCTGTTAACAAGAGTCCTACGTAATATCCTTGTGATATTTGCCAGAACATCCGAGTGATACTATAAGTATTCACAATGAAGATGGAAATCCTGCTTGAGTCAGCATCAAACAAGCTCTTGGTAGGTGACTTGCGAGATTCTATATGAATCAAACTTGTGACAACTGGATATCGATTTGGTCCAGTAAATGAATTGACGGTTGTATAAATTTTGATATAAAGCTTAAAAACTCCGATGTTTTACAAAAACGCTTTTACAATTAAGTAATACGGTCGATTGATTTCAAATCAATTTTCTCGATTATCACTAACGTAATCCTTCAGGTTAAAATGTGGTGACAGTATCCCATCAACCAAAGTCGATTCCATTACACATAGTTCATGTTGCACATTCTAGAAAACAAACTATCAAGAAAGCTCAAGATTTAAAGACAAAGACTTCCGCTAACTCTGAATTGATTGCTTTCAAGATGAAGGTATGTATGAGAGCGTTGGTCAAAACACAAGATCCGCAAGATGCAAAGAAGAACAAACCAAAGATTTTGATCAATTCAACATATTTAGTAAGAAGATTGAAAACCAATTAGGATGTACAATAGTGTCAATAAGAACCAACCATGGTAGGGAATTTGATAATGAGGTGCAATTTGGAAAGTTTTATAATGCCAATGGTATTAGACATAACCTCTCAGCTCCACACATTGCTCAATCAAATGGCGTAGTTGAAAGGAAAAATAGGACACTTCAAGAAATGAGTAAGACTATGTTGAATAAGCAATTGTTACCATAAAAGTTTTGGTGTAACGCAGTAGACACTTCAACATACATTCTTAACCGAATCCTAATTAGAGCCATCTTAGGAAAAACACCCTATGAACTCTTAAGAGGTAGGAAACCTACATTAGATTACTTTAGAGTGTTTGGAAGCAAGTGCTTCATTCTAAACACTAAAGACTACCTTACAAAGTTTAACCCAAAGTCATACGAAGGTATCTTTTTAGGTTATTCTCAAAATAGTAAAGTGTTAGGAATTATAGTTTTCCTAACTTAGTACCATTAGTTATAAAGTTAGTACCGACAATTATAGTTTGTACTGTTAGTATTAGTTAGTATTAGTTTATACTGTCAGTACAAAATAGTTAGTACCATTTAAGAGATATGCTTGAGATATTATAGGAAAAGATATGCATTATCTTTTACGCATTTTGTAAGTCTGTTAGGGTTTATGCTTGGTGTATAAAAGGAACCCTACGGCATTAGAAAAGATATCTCTTATCAAAAAGTAATCTCACAGTTAGTAATCTGTAATCATTTTAGCAGATTAATACAAAAGTTTAGTTATCAATAGTTATTGTTCTTCTTAGCATTATAAGTTAGTTTCTGCATAACTTATAGTGTTCATAGTCATTGTTTCTCCTGTAGTTTGTGTGGATCTATCCACATTGGCTACAACCCTTAACAGGGTAGAAAGATCTATATTGAATAGGGATCTACAAGTGGTATCAAAGCTTGTAGAGAAAATCTAAGTAAGAAGAACTAAAACCCATCAGTTATAAAACTCTACCTTATAAATCTAATCAATGGCTGGATTAGATGATGATATTCCACCACCACCACCACCACAAACACAAACACCAACACAACAAACCCCTCACATTGTCTCAACCATCAAACTCCTTATTCTTAAGAAGGGAGAATATGACATATGGGCCATGAAAATGGAACATTATTTGGCCTATACAGACCATCCTATTTGGGAATTCATTCAAAGAGGCAATGGTCTTGTGAGTGTCTCAACTGATACAAATAGTGTAATAAAGGTTCTGCCTCCTAAGACTGCAGAAGAAATTTTAGCCAGAGAAAGAGAAAGAAAAGCAAGGACCACCTTGCTTATAGCTTTACCAGAAGATCATCTTGCTAAATTTTACAAAATAACTGATGCAAGAGAGATGTAGGAAGCTATCAAATATAGATTTAGTGGCAATGATAAATCTTAGAAGATGCAGAAGAATATTCTAAAGCAACAGTTTGAAGGCTTCTCTGTATCAAACTCAAAAGGGCTACATAAAGGCTATGACAGGTTTCAGAGTCTTCTGAGTCAACTAGAGATTCATGGTGCAGGCGTCTCCATTGAAGATGCAAATTAGAAGTTCCTTAGGTCTCTACCTTCTTCCTAGTCTTAAGTTTCCTTGATCATGAGGACCACGCCAGGAGTAGACAGTCTTTGAATCTGATGTTAAAGGCTCTACTGCATCATCTTCTAGCACGCAAAATGTGGCATTTGTTTATGAGAACTCTAGCAGTACTAATGATGTTAGTACTGCTCATGATGTTTCTAATCCTTCTGGTCATAAGTCATAATGTAAAAATCCTTCATCATACTCCTTTCTTGCCAATCAATCTAGTTGTCCACAATTGGATCATGAGGATTTGGAACAACTTGATGAGTTTGATTTAGAGTGAATGGATTTGAAATGGCAGGTGGCCATGATTTCTATGAGAATGAAGAAGTTTTACAAAAAGACAAGAAGAAAGCTGCAATTTGATGCTAAGGAACCGGTTGGTTTTGACAAAACCAAAGTCGAGTGCTACAATTGCCACAAGACAGGGCATTTTGCTAGAGAGTGTAGATCCAAGGGGAATCAAGATAGTAGGAGGAGAGATGCTTGGAACACTGGGAATAAAGATAAAGACAAGGGGAGGAGATCTGGTAAACAAGAGGAATCTAAAGCTTTGGTGACTCTTGATATAGAAAGTGTTGATTAGACCAGTCACCCAGAAGATGAGTAAGAGAACTATGCTTTGATGGCTTACAGCAGTTCAGGCTCAGACACAGAGGTAACTTCTTATTCAAAAGAGTGTAAAGAATCTTATGCTAAAATTAAAAAATTATATGATGAACAGAGGGAACAACTTGGTGATGCTAGTATAGAAATACAAGCATATACTCAAGCTTTAAAGAAAGTTGAAGCATAATTAGTTACTCATCAAAAAAATCAACTTTGGTATAAAGAAAATATTAGGTTTATGAAAATTGATTTAGATGATAAAACTGATGTGCTTACATACCATAAGAAATTATTGGCAGAAGCTGAAAAAGAAAAAGAAGAATTAAAAGCTAAAGTAGAAAAATGGCACAACTCTTCTAAAAGTCTTAATATTCTGCTAAATAGTCAGATGAGTGCTAGGGACAAAGTTGGGCTTGGGTATGGAGATCAAATAAATAAAGGTTTCTTAAGTTATGAAAATGAAGTTTTTGGAAGTTTATTTGACAGTAGGTCTAGTGATATAGAAGATAGTCTTGTGAATAATAGATATGCAGAGGGGATGCATGTAGTTCCCCATCTAATGACAGGGATCTACATCCCTTCTGGACCTAATAAAGAATTAGATGACTCACAATTTACATATGGTCCAAAGCAATCTAAACCTAGTGAATATGATGCTAGGAGCAGTGACTTTACTTCTTGTAAATCCAATTCTAGTGAAGAAACACATGAATCTATGCCTGAATCAGTTATCAATAAACCTAAAGTAGTAAGTCAACCTAAAGTTTGGACTGATGCTCCTATTATTGAGGAGTATGAATCAGATAGTGATGATGAACATGTGTCTCTACCCTTAAAATAACACGAAACAGCTAGTTTTGCTAATACTATTAAGCATGTAAAAACACCTAGGCAAACTGTTATACAACAAAACACATGTAGTAAGAGTCCTAAACCAGACAAAAAGGATTGTAGTGGTTTAATGTCTAAAAAACTAGGTTTAAGATATGGGTTTACTAAGAAGGCATGTTTTGTATGTGGTAGTTTTAGCCATCTTATTAGAGATTGTGATTTCCATGAGAATAGAATGGCTAAGCAAGCTGAAGTCAACAAAAGGATGTGTAAGGGTACTAGTCAAAGGGAAAATAGGCCAGTGTGGAACAATGTGAATAAACTGAACCACCAAAACTAATTTGTTCCTACTGCAGTAGTATCTAGAACTAGCAAAATTTAAGTTAATACTGCTAGAGCTAGCAGTACTAACAATGTTAATACTGTTAGAGCTAGCAGTACTAAAAATGTTAGTACTGCTAGACATAATTTTAACAGTCAGGCAGTACCAACTAATGCTGCGAGGAAAGTTAATACTGTTAAACCTATTATGAATAATGTTAGACCAAAAACTATTTTTCATAAAACTTATTCACATATTAGAAGGCCATTTAATAGAACAACATCATCAAGAACAAAATTTTCTAATCAAAAGGTTAATACTGCTGAGGTAAAATCAGTTAGTGCTATTGGTGGAAAATGGGAAACTACTGTTAAGCCCTCAGCAGGTTGTAATTGGAGACCTAAAAGGAATTACTAGAACAAAGTCTCCAAATCTAATAGTGGATCAGATTCTAGAAATTATGTTACTTTCAAAGATCGACTAGGCAGACCCAAGCCCAAAATGGCTTAGGTCCCTAAGAGAATCTAATCTCTCTTATTTAATGTGCAGGATTATCCACAAAGAGCTTTAAAGAACAAAGGGATTGTTGATAGTGGATGTTCCAGGCACATGACTGGAAACAAGGCCTACCTTGCTGAATATCAAGACTATAATGGTGGCCCTGTTGCTTTTAGAGGTAGTAAAGGTTACATAAGTGGTAAAGGTAAAATAAAAACAGGAAAGTTAGATTTTGAGGATGTGTGCTTTGTGCAAGAACTACATCATTTCAATCTCTTTTCTGTGTCACAGATGTGTGACAAGAAGAACAAGGTTCTCTTCACAGACACTGAATGTCTTGTGTTGTCTCCTGACTTTAAGTTACCTGATGAAAATCAAGTATTACTTAGAGTCCCTAGACAAAACAATATGTACAGTTTCAACCTAGAGAACATTGTTCCTTCTGGAGGTTTAGCTTGTTTGATTGCAAAGGCCACAGTTGATGAATCTAACAAATGGCATAGGAGGTTGGGTCATGTTAACTTTAAAAACTTAAACAAACTTGTGAAGGGAAACCTTGTAAGAGGTTTACCTTCAAAGATTTTTCAAAATGACCACACCTGTGTTGCTTGTCAGAAAGGAAAGCAACACAAGGCCTCCTGTAAGGCCAAATCAGTGAGCTCTATTAGTCAGCCCTTACAGCTTCTACATATGGACTTATTTGGACCTACATCTGTAAGGAGCATAAACCATAAGACTTATTGCCTTGTTATCACTGATGATTTTAGCAGGTTTAGTTGGGTGTTCTGCCCTGTTTGTATGAGATCCCATATGATACTTCTGATCTTGCAAACAGATTTGGCCCCAATAGGGAAGAGACCATGACTCTTGCAAATGAGAGTAGATCAAAATTGAATAAAGATTATGTTAAACCATATGATTACACAAAACAGAATAGTCTTTATGAAATTTTCAAAGCACCCTCACTGGAGTATCTTTATCAGTTGGAACGCGCAAAAGAAGTTAGGAAGACAATGTGGAGAAAACCCACACACACACAACAAAACAAACAAGCTAAAAAAACGTTGCCTTTCTACCGTTTCGAATCCAATAGTAAACAGAGTAGACAAGTTTTTAACGACATGACATTTAACATCAATCAATTTAGAGAAATTGTTGATCAAGCTTGGTTTAAACATACTAGTGATTATTTTCGGGTGCCAACTGCTAAAGATATGGAAGTTTTGATAAAAACCTTATTAATGCCTCTTTCCATAAAAACTCAAAATGATAGTTTTTGTTTTGAACATGAACTTAAAACAGAAATGCATGAAGATTATGAGTACGTTAAATCCCTTGAAAAAGAGGTTGACGAACTTGAATCTGAAAAGGCTGATTTTTCAAACATATATGATCTACTTCTCGAAGAGTGTGTGTCTAAGGATGTTACATGTTCATATTTGCATTCTCTGTCTGATTTAAATGCTTATGCTGAATTACAATGCTTGTATCTTCATAAAGTCAAAGAATGTGAATGTCTTGCACAAAAGTTTTCGAAACAAACTGAATCTGTTAACAAAGAAGTTCATAATAAACTTTTAAAGAGTTTTGCTAAACTTGAAAACCACTCGACGATTAGCGCTGAACTAGTCACACATTGCTTAACAACAATGTAAAGAACTATGAAAAACAACTCAGCTTTAGCAAAGAAAACGGATCAAATGTATTTTGAAAAGAACGTGAACAAAATACAGGATTTGAAAGCTCAAATGCAAGACAAGAACATAGCCATCAGTGAGTTAAAGAAACTCATTGAGAAATGCAAAGGAAATCCTATTGAAACTTGTTTGAAAAACCATATGTTGGTTCGAACAACCAATGCTCAAACGGTACCAAAACCATTATTTTAGGAAAAACGCCACTCACTTTTTTCAAATTCTCCTAAAATGAGAAGTTTCAAACGAAATAGTCGTTAAATAAAAGCTTATGTGTCGTATGGTTGTTTAAACAAGTCACATCAACAGAATTTGCTCAGAGATAGAAAATAACGGAAAACACTCGAAATACTTTAACCAGGAATGTAATATAATTGCCACTACCACAACACCAAACAAGAACCGCAGTTGCCGTCAGCTTCTAGGAACACTAATCCACACGTGTCTAAATCTACAGGATAAATCATACTACTAGTAGTCAGCAGACCACGAGCTTAAGTGCATCAAGTTAAAGATAAGGTCATGCCAAACAATAGTCAAGTGAAGTTTAAAAAGAAGGAAGTAAACTCATCATAGGATTTCGAATTATTTCTAAAGAAAACAAATTCAGTAACTTGCGTGTAATGACTGTTCAAATTCCAGAACTTTGAATGTGAAATGCTGTTTGGTGCTGAAATTTTTGTGTGAAATGTGTGTTTAATTCTAATCATGAATGCTTGTTATCTAGATACTTAAAAGACGTGAATCGCTAGAACTAAGAACCTAAGGGAGTGCCTATTAGTGCTAGTAAACCCAGAGAGAAAAGCGAACAAATCAGTGCAAACACCCCATAAGAAAAACTTGTGCATCAGATACCAACTATTCAAAAAACCAAGTTAACTATAAGGAGTTTGTATGAGAATACAAATCAAGAATGAAATGGTGATATCTAAGACATGTCCATCAGTAAAACATGGACAAAAACCTCTTAGGACCAAAAAGATATGGATGCCTAAAATCAGGAAAGAGGATGTATCAACAAGTATTAGTCCCACTATAGACATTGTCTCTAGGATTACTAATGTCTTGAAGATATCAAATTCCTTAGGATCCAATTTGTCCAATGTTCCATCGTCCTCTAATTCTCTTGCAGATTGTACAACTCATCCTATTCATTGTTGACTCTGGATGCACAAAGCACATGACGGGCAATCTCAAGCTGTTGTGTAATTTTGTGGAGAAATTTCTAGGTACTGTTCATTTTGGAAATGATCAATTTGCTCCAATTCTTGGTTATGGAGATCTGAATCAAGGAAATATCATGATCAAACGGGTTTATTCGTCGAAGGCCACGCAATCATAATCTTTTCCTCGGTTGGTCCAATTCTGTGATTCGGATTTAGAGGTTTGCATTCAGGAAATCTACTTGTTTTTGTGAGAAAACTTTCAGGGAAACGATTTACTAACTGGTAATCGTGGATCCGATCTCTACACAATATCTCTTCAAGAAACAACTTCATCACTCAATCTGTTTCATGGCTAAAGCTTCATCCACTCGAAGCATTGTTTATGGCATCGAAGAGACTTTCCTCATCTTAACTTCGATTACATCACCTTAACTCTATAAGAAAGATATTGTTGACATGCTTACCTAAGTTTAAAATATGTCAATGGAACAACTTTGTACGTCTTGTGAAATAAGTAAAGCAAAAAGAAGCTCATTTAAGTCAAAGTTGTTCCAAGTTCCAAAGGAAGGCTGAATTTGCTTCACAGACTTGTGTGTCTCAATGCAGGTTTGCAAGCATAAATGGGAAGAAATATATCTGGTTGACTGTTAAGACAAATCAAGATACACATGGACTCTTTTTCTACGATCCAAGGGATGAAACACCAGAAGTTCCTTAAAGACTTTCTCACGATGATTCAACACGAAAGCCTAAGCTCAATTTATTATTGTCCGTACTGACGAGGCACAGAGTTCTTGAACAAGACACTCCATGCATATTTCAAAGAAGAAGGCATATTGGAACATCAACTTTCACTCCTCGAACACCTGAACAGAATTGTGTTGTCGAAAGACGAAACCGTACTCTTGTTGAGGCTGCTTGAATGATGCTTTCAGCTTATAAGCTTCCATTATCATTTTGGGCTGAAGCAGTTGCAACCGCATGCTATACTCAGAACAGATCAATCATCATATCGACTCATGGAAAGACGGCGTATCTGTTAGGAATACGAAATTCCTAGAAAAGTCTCGGTCACTTTATAGATATCGAAAGATAGCTCGTCAAGTAATATTTGGAAACTTACATAGGTAACTAGTCCAAGGTCCATGGAAAGCCCATGTAACCAAGGTCCATGTCCACCTCATGTAAGTATAAATACCCTCTCCACACATGGAGAGGGTGTTGGTTCTCTTTGTATTTCACACATAGTTCAATCAACCATTCCATGTTTTCCATTTTACTTTCTCTCTCAACTTTCTCTCTCTAGTTCATCTTTTGTGTGAAATGAGTTTTCTTCAATTGGTATCAAGAGCCATGGTTCTATCTTGGTTCCTTTAGTGTTTTGTTACGGTTATTTTAGCTTACTTATTCGTCTTTTTGGCTTATTATTTTTTCTTTTCTTTTCATTTGTCTTAAAAAAATTCATTCGTCTTAAAAAGTTTCATTCGTCTTAATATTTTTGGATTTGTTATAGTTAATTAGCATCTCAACTGATTTGGGTTTCATGTTTAAAATTCTTATTTGGGCTTATCTTTAGTAACAGTAAGGGTGCATATTAAAAACGTTTTTTTTGTTTTGTTTTGTTTTTTTTGTCAACGCAATAGTTTGCGTTTTTTTGTTTTTAGCAATAAGAAAAACAATATAAAGACAAGAAAAAAGTCAAAAATCAATCAACAATATGGGTGCAATTCATGGTTTGACATGAAAAGCTGTTTGCATCTTTTTTTTATTGCAAAACCGGTAAAATAAAGTTTCTTTTGTGGTTCACCTGTTGTCAGACAGCTTTTAGGATTAGGAAAACGGTCTTATAAGCTTATTGTGGTCTTGGCTGAAAAGAAGTGACAGGAAAGCCGCGTTGAAGGTGTTTGATATTTTGTGTGAGTCAAACTAGTCGAAAGACTTGGAACCGATCTAGTCACAACGACTTGGAACCGATCTAGTCACCTCACTACTTGAACCGATCTAGTTCATTTAGAAACAACCGAATGAGATCCTTCTTTGACAACCGATCTAGTCAAAACTCTTGTAACTTAACTAATCAAATCTTGAACCCGAACTAAGTCATATCTTTGAAGACCGAACTAGTTATTCACCTCAAAGAACCGAACTAGAATTTTACAAGACGGACCCGATCTAAAAGTTTGACAAGGCAACCGATCTAGTCATCATTTAGAAGAAACCGATCTAGTTAACCCTTGTGAACCGAACAAATTAAGCATCTCAACAAAACATATACGTTTTAAGTAATTTTTGGTTTTTCGGTTTCGTGTGACGGTTATCTTCGGGTCTTATAATTTATATCGTTGTGATCGTGACTTATTTTTGATCATCGTGGTATATTTATTTTCTACCGACGATAACCTTATGACTCCGCGAGATTAAATTCCAAAAACGTGTTCATTTTAATATTTTCAAAGGAAGAAGATGATCACGTGTGGTCTCATTAGTTTAATATTGTTTAAATTTTAAAATTTTCACTTTTAACACTTTGGTTTTTAATATTCTCAATTCAAACCCGTAAGTTTTCGCCTATAATTTAAAATTTATATCCCTTAATAAAGTACTTTCATGATATTCCATCACTTTAATTCTATTTTTAAATTTTTCACCTTCAAAACTTTCAAACATTCTAATTTTTTTTTTTTTTTTTGAACCTTTTTAATTTCAATCATTGTTTTATTTTTATTTTTAGTCCTTAAATTAAAACTATTTTCATTTTTTAACTTTTGTTTTGCAATTTTTACAATTTTAGCCATTTAGTTTTAATTAATCACATCATTAGTCTTTATTTCAAAATTGTTTCTAATAGTCGTTAATTAAGCTCAAGTTCTTCAATTACAACAACGATTTCTCATCAGTTAATCATTGGTTTACGGTTTCTTCTTGATTTTGTAAAATCCCGCGAAAGATTTATATTTTTTCTCGGTTTAAATCACAGATATGTAAAATCCCGTGAATGGTAATTGATTTCAAACCACAACAAAATCAATTAATCTACTTAAGATTCTTAATTTCATTTCACACATCAAATTACAATGGAATCTTTGAATTCTAATTTCCAAGAGCAGAGATTAACAGTTGCAACAAAATGCAAGACAAAGCAAAGGAAAGTTGCCCATGATATCATTTCGCCTACTTCATTCACATCTCCAGGTTCTTTCAATCAAGGGAGGATTCGAACGGGCATGTGTGGCACTATTTGATCAAGATACTCCGACTTTCAGAGAATTGTTGTTAATAAACTTAGATCATCTAGAAAAGCAACTTGATAAAGAAGAATTTCAAGAGACTGAATCCATAGATGGGTTTAGAGTACTCATGAAACAGTTTCAGACATTCATTAATTTTCGATACTGTTTCGATGATTTGGATGTTGCAATGATACGCAAGTCCTTTCTAGAATACACTCGAACTGAGATTCAACAATTCCGTGATACACTGGTCCAACACATGGAATCTGTTAAGAAGTCTATTGATGAAAGAGCAACAAAAGTCAAGCATAAACGAGAAAATAACAGAAGGGTGAATGATAGAGTGATGCAGTCAAAAGAGGGAAAGGTGGATTCGAGCAAAGCATTAGATGCTTGGTTTGGTTGTTACGGAAAGCAATGAGACAAAATCAGAAAGGCATGTTTCAAGCAGCAGATCCGGGAAAGATACACATGCTGAGGATGCAGATATCAACTCCGTGAATGACAAACAGCCATTAGCTGAGGTACAATTGACTGTTCAACATGATACTCTTGCTAAGAACAACAACATTATGCAATACTAACCCATTTATGAAGACACATCTGTTGGAAAAGGTTGATAGAAATACCATTCCTGATTCAACAAATATGTGTCATAGGGGAGGAGAGATTGAACAGAATGCTGAAAAATGTCAAGTTTCATGTCCTTTACTTGATCTATCATTTGATAACATGACAACTGAATTTTCAAACCAATCTCTCGAGTCTGAAAATATTTTTCTCAAAAAGACCGTTGCCCAACTTCAAAAAGACTTTTCAAGAATGGAAACACATTGTGTTAACATGGAACTTAAATATCAAAATCAAGCTTTAAAAGACGGGCAACATGGTCAAATTATAAATTAAACAAGTAATAAAAGCCAAGATAACAAGAGATTGAGGTATTTCTTGAGAAAAGATCAATATCGAATTGAACATAGTGAGTCTAAATTACAATGCAGATAATGAGAAGTTGCATAAGGAAAATGAGCATTTAAAACAGACTTACAAAGATCTTTATGATTCTATCAAAACAACACGAGTTCAGACAAAAGACCATAATGACTCACTGATTGCTCAAATAAATAGTAAGACTGTTGAAAATGCTGATTTAAAGGCTCAGATTCAGGAAAAGGTTTTTGCGAATGTAGCGTTGAAAAACGAATTAAGAAAGTTAAAAGGAAATAGCGTGGATACTAAGTTTGCAAAACCATCAATCTTGGGGAAACCGGTTTTACAACCACCCAGAAACCAATCAGTTGTTAGACAACCGAATGCGTTTTAAATTTGAACGACCCTACTTTTTTAAAACCATGGTTTGCCTCCAAGATGATAGAATATGTTTTGTCAAACCGTCACACAACATTATTTTCCTAAGGAAGAGAATCTGCTTTTAACAAACCAAATTCATATGATTGCATCTAGCTCATCTAGGAATAGTTCTAAGAACATGCCAAGATTTAGTTCAAATGACATGGTTCATAATTACTATCTAGAGGAAGCTAAGAAAAAGACACAAGAAAGAGATAGAAAGTCAACAACTAGTGTAATGCCATCTGCTAAATCACAAAACACTACTAAGAGTTGCAAATCAAAACCTAGGAGCAATAATCAAACATCTAGGGTTTTGCCAACATCTAAGAGTAGTTGCCCAACGATCAACTTTAAGCCCAAAGGCAGATCACTCTAGGATTCTAAGTCCTTGTCTTCTTACTTCAAACACTTTATGTGCTTAACTTGTCAAAGTGGTGACTTTAATGCAAATCATAATGCATGTATAACAATTACCTGTAAAGAAGTGAATTCTCATCTAAGATACAAACCCAATACACTAGAAATATGCACAAACCCGTAGATCAAACGAGTCACGCTCAGAAACTAGTAGGAAGATCGTATACAGGACATAGTTTTTCCTCCCAAGAAGTCTTAGCCGCTGTGCATGAGAAAATAAACAATTCTAGATCTTCACCTTAGTATGGATACCGACGGAAGAAATTTTTAACAAAGCTGTCTTAAGGGTTTTCCAACTGTAACAGACATTCACATCTGGCACAAAAATTGGGGGGGGGGCGGGGGGAGGAGGTGATTGTAACTCCAAATGGTTCAAAATGATTATATCACAACCCTTATAAATGCGAGCAAACTCTCATGTCGAGTGCAGTACTCTACAACTTAAGTGCAGGTACATTTTTGCAATCCATGAAAAGGAAAAGACCGAGTATGTTTGCTGAAAACAGTGATATAACTAAAACCCTAGGGTTCCAAGAATTATGTATGATTAACAAGGACAATGGCTGTTGATTATTTTCAGAACAACACCCTGCTTTCATGATAATGGGGTCCTGTAGACAACACTTTCAGCCCCAAGCTCCTCAAAGAAAAGAAATAGTTGTACGCTTCAGTGCGCTTTATCTTCAAAAGAAGAGAAATCTTCTTGTATCCTAAGTAAATACTTAAAATCATAAAAACACAAAAAGATTTTTTATTTTTATTTTTATTTTTATAAAATTTTATAAAAACAAAAGAGAAAAATATAAAATCAGAAAAACCAAAAAGATTTTCATTTTATAAAACCTTTATAAAAACAAAATACAAAATTAAAAAATGAGAAAAATGAGAAAAATACAAAAAGAAGTTTTTCAATGGCATGTCTTTTGCAAACGATAATATTTACGTCCCTAGAAATGTCTTTCAATAAAGACACGTGGACATAAATAAAGTTCGTGCAAAAGTTCAAATGTTTTTCAAAACATGCCATATGGCTTGCTATTATTTCAGATAGCAACCCGGTCATCATCTTAAAGGCAAGTATTTCAAGAAGAAAACTTGACCTCTCAACGGGAATTTATTCTCGGGCATGGTCTACTTTATGACCATGCAAAGGCTTGTGATTACTTTGCATCACAACCCGTGCTTCCTATTTTCCATAAGTGTATGTTTTCAAGTGCATTACGGAGTATAAATAAGTAGAAAAATTAATTTTATTGGATAAAAATTTGTCTTCAAAATGAATCAGATGTTTCAGTAATCACAAAAAGATTTTTAAAAGACAATTCGACCACTCAAACAATGACAACAGCTCTTTAAATAGAAAATGGGTCATTATTTGAGGGGGAGAAATCGTCATCAAACAATCTTGTAAAATGGTCTTTCAAAATAAGTCATGAAATAATGGATAAAGTTTTGGATAATGACGGATAACAATTTCAAGGGGAGTTAATTTATATTAACTTCAAGTGCTTTAGATGTCATTTGTTTAAATCTTTATGGACTTAGAGACTTAGTGAATTCAGGCTTTAAACTACAGACGATCAATATTGCCAACACCTCATAGTTTGTAAAAGACTTAGGAATGCTTGGAAATACTTTCATATATGTTTAAATGCCTTGAAGTTGATTCTCACAGAATAGATTTAAGCTTATTAATTCTTCAAACACGATCTCGAATATGTATGCGTATAAGGTTTTGCTGATTCCGACGTGTCAAAACCAGCAAGGGGAAGGAGTAGATGTATACTTGATAGTGTCCTTGGCCTTCTTTTGAGGTATAAGCTACTTTTGTCTTTTAAGGTTGAGCTTCTTTTGATTTTAGTGTGTTAATCTTTTCGGTAAACTATTTCTATCGCATTATTGGAAGAGACATCTCGTCATTAGCCAGTATGCATCATTTGAGTCCCCAGGGGGAAGTGTTAGGAGTATTATCATTTAAAACGTGAGAAAAGTTCTTTCTGATTCAATTAATGTTTACCCAAACGGTCAATCCCTAAGCTTATTCTTAAAAGAAGTAGAAATATTTGATAAAAGAGGTACACATAGGTATGATGTTTCCTTAAGTTAGTTAGTATTCTGCAGAAAGAAATGAGTACATTTAGGACTGAGTTGACTGAGGTGTTTTCATTTTGATTACTTGGAGGGAATAATTGTAACATCCGAGACTTAGTTGACTTTGGTGTTACAATTTATATCATAACTATCCTAAAGAGAGAAATGCGCTCATCCGGGACTTAATTGTCTTTGGTGTTGCGATATCAAATTCTTGAAAGGGTTTATTGTGTACTTTGGATATCTGGGCTTTATACATTAAGACTGCTTGATGCGGCTTGCAAGAAAGTTTTAAATCTACTCAAGAAATGATTGCTGGTTTAGGGGGAAGCTAAGACAACATCAACACCGACATCACCAACCACACAAGCTCAAGTTACATATGTATCTGAATCTGTTTCATACTCAAAGTTTGAAGCAAAGACTTTCGTAACTTGGAAAGAAAGTTAAAGCAGTACTGAAGAGTGCTTGGACAGAGAAAGATCAGATTGATAACTTCTTGAAAGAAAGAAAGTTAATGAGGAGCTTAAAAAGTCTTGGTGGGAGATTATACGGAGGGAGACTTACGGCAGCTTCAAAGGACGCAAAATTATCATATGTTGTTCCTCATCTTATAAAGGTCAATCCTCGTTAAATAATTTTAATTGTGAATATTTTAAAACTAGTGAGATTTTTTGGTGAAAAATAAGATGTGCTCGAGTACAAATTTTTACACGAATTTCTTAGTAAATTCAAAATCTTTCAAATAATTGTACTCGGCACCATCTTATAAACCCTCAAAAGTTAAGGGGGAGCAATAATATGTTCCATTCTGCTAGAATACATCATTTTGTCCCCGAACGGTTAATCAATTGATATCCAAAATATCAAGGGATTAACATTTTGGATAAGGGAGAAAAAATTGATTAACCTGGACTTAATGTATATTGACAAGAAGTAATCACTTAAAATGGACTCGATGTCATTCCATCACTTAGCATGTACTAACGATTGCGATGCACAGTAAGGGGAGCTTTAGTGATGATTAAACATTCAAAGGGTAAAACCTGTTTGATATTAATATCAAAACACTTTGAATGAATTTTTTCAATGATTTTGGTTTAATTATGATGAAATAAATACCCTAAAAAGACCGACCATGTACTTATCTTAATGGAGTTAAAAGTAGGTTAGGTATAGTAATTTCAAATCCCATGATCCAGCCAGAACCAGAGGGATCTACCCAGGGATATCCACTAGTTAGTGTAGAAGTCCTTAGGTATGATTAAAAAGGAGAAAAAGTGAGAATCGGGAATAATGCCGACTGAGATGGAGCTAACACTGGAACAAACCCAACAAGGTGTTAGTTATGAAGTCTTCGAATCAGTGAAGGGGGTAAAAGAACGAAAAAGAAATGAAGGATAAAGGGTGAATAGAAGAAGGACCCTCCATACACTAGGCAGAAACTGGGTTCAATACAAATTCTGTCAGAAAACACTTAGTGTTGTCCTGACATGAGACAGTCATGGACCCAGTGACGCTATGCACAAACCCCTCCCAGCCACTCAAAGTCGGAAAGACTTTGTTTCAAAACTCACAGAGATACACTCATTTCTATTGACTTTCTCACTCCGAGTTTAGTTGATATTGAAAAAGTGTGGCACTCAGCTCCAGCCTCCTATCACAAAATATAAAAGTACACTATTAGTCTAGAAGCAAAAGAGATCATCCATTAATCTCATTAGGACACTTTGGTCACAATTTAGCTTGTTATCTCAGCACAATGTGATTATCAAAGTAATATCATTAGAGTCTAACGCAAGATCCTTGTGATTTTGCCAGAACATCCGAGTGAATACTTAGTATTCATAATGAAGATGAAATCCCTGCTTTAGCCAACATCGAAACAATCTCAAGGTAAGTGACTTTGCAATTCTTATGAATCAAGCTTGTGTACAACTGGAAATCAACAATGGTGTGAATTCTTATGAATAAACTTGTTCCCAGGTTATGGATCAACGATTCACGAATTATGAATTGCTTAAAACCTCGATGTGTCACAAAACACGTTAGCAAGTGACAACGCCTAATCGATTAATCTTCAATCGTTTTCTTAATCAATCGGTGAGATAGTAACTCGCTGGTTCACTCTTATCGTGTTGTCTGCTTTGAGATGTTCCGATAATGAGAACATGTTGAGTATGATAAAATCTAATACTTATGTGTTAGAATGAATCAATACTACAAGTCCGCTGGGAATCCTGTCAAGAAGATTCTTCTTGAAATTAAATCTATCTTATCACGAGGTCGGTCCTCTCAGGATTTGAAGGATACCCTAACCAAACCTAGGCGAATGAACCAAAGCCATATTCTTCCCCTCGCTTTAATTGCTAATTGTTTATGCAGGCTATTAAAGATAGGTGGAGTTCCTTATTCGAGCTGACTCATAAGATCTATAGCCACATGCTCAAGCATCCTCGATAATCAAACATAAGGACTTCATAGAAGAGGCTTAAATACAAAATTTTCAAACTTCTGCTACTCTGATACCCGAACTCTTTCTGAAGTGACAAAGTATTAAATTAACGAAATCTCAAGAAGACGTAGCATTAAAGTTTTTTCAGTTCAGGTCATTCAAGAAAGGTATGAGCATGTTGGTTTAGAACTCACAAGATGCCAAGATTCATAAAGAAGCGACGAGATTTCACTTGGTTTTGATGATCTCAATATGCTCAAGATCACATTCTACATACAAACAAGATAAAGGAACAAGCTTAGCCTAAATCAAATATCACACATCATAATCACAAGACAAGAAAAGAAGAAGTCTGCGAGCACTAGAATTAAGACCTTCATAGTATGATTAGGTTTAAGTTTTTGTAACATGAAGTGACTCCCTAGGGGGAGAATTGTTAGGAATAACGAAATTCAAAAAAAGTCCGGTCACCTTCATAGATATCGAAAGATAGCTCACAAGTAATATTTGGGAAACTGTACATAGTAACTAGTCCAAGTCCAGGAAAGCCAATGTAACCAATGTCCATGTCCACCTCATGTAAGTATCAAATAACCCTCATCCACACATGGAGGGGGATGGTTCTCTTTGTATTTCACACATAGTTCACAACCATTCCATTTTCCTTTTACTTTCTCTTCTCAAGTTCAACTTTTGTGTGAAATGAGTTTTTCTTCAGATATCGACACATCATTAATGTCAGGAACCTTCAATAAAACATCTTCACTATCTTTTGGTTGCGATTTGTTACATAACTAGAGATGGAAAATTAAGATAGAGATGAAAGATAAAGGGATCCATGTGTCATTGGATATTCTACTCAGTCAAAGGGATAATCGTGTTTTAACAAACAGCGAACACGCTTTAATAGTTAAGCCATTCATACAAAGTTTTTTTGATTGAAATCAAAGAGAAGATGTCTGATCCACACAGGTTCAGAACTTGCACCACAATGACAAGAGATGTCTGTTGAAAATGTCTCTTCAGGCCTCGTTCCTCAAGGACAAAAGGCGTCAGATTATGACAACTCTGACCCCGGTTGGCCCCAAGACAACATTGTTTCCTACAGCAGAGAAGTAGATTCGTCACAACAAGGGATGAGAATTTTCTCGTCAGTCCCTTTACTTGAAGATAATTACAATCCAAACACACTCAATGGCTGAGGAAAAACAAACAATGATCAAGCACCGAATGCATCGTTTTAAGAAGATAAATTTATCAATCCTTTTTGTACTCGGGTACAAGAAACTGGTGAGTCTTCCTCACGCAACATTGATAATACCGATGTGCATTCATTTCAACCACAAAGTCATGATTACCGATGGACCAGAGAACAACGCACATAGAACTCAGTTCGTGGAAATCCAACCCCAGCCATTCAAACAAGACGACGGCTGCCACAGATCCTGAAAATGTTTATTTTCGTGCTCACGGTGAGTTGTTGAACCGAAGAAACATTAAGGAGGCAATGGCTGATTCTCTGCAAGTATCAAAGCAATGCAGGATAAACTTCATCATGTACGACAGACTAAAATCTGGGAACAATCACAAACCATTTGGCAAGATGATTTATAAAGCTAAAAGTGGTTGTATGGAAGAACAAAAGGATGAAGTGTAATCTAGACGTAATTAGCAACAAAGCATGACTTGAAGCTAAAGTTATCTCAGAAGAGGGTATTGATTTCCGAAAATCATTTGCAGCCATTGCTCTCCGATTCTGAAGCGTTCGGATTTTTGTTTGCCCACGCAGCACACAAGTATTTCCAATCTATCAGATGGACGTAAAACAGCATTTCTTAAATGGTCCACCCTGAGATAATATACGATGAGGATATTCTACTAGTGCAGATTCACATTGATGACATAATTTTTGGGATCAACAAACCTAAATATTCAAAAAAGATTTGAAAATAGTTAATGCATAGTAATTTGAAATGATTCCTTAAAGGGGAGATGAAATTCTTTTTAGGACACAAACTCCACCAGTTCCCCAAAAGGTATTTATCAATCAGCCTATTACTCTTTAGAAAATCTGAAAAAGCATATATGGATAATTGTCACTCCATTGGTACAACATTGCTACACAACCCCAAACTAGATGTAATTTCAGTGGAGAGCCCGTGATAGACCAATCTGATTATCAAGTAAAATTGGGTCACTCATTACTTGACATCTAGTAGACGCAGAACTTAGTGTCCAAGCAATATGCTATGTAGATGTGCACGTTATCAAGCTCGACTAACTCAAAAGCACCTCAGGAGTTAAAATATCTTTAAATACCTAAAGGGTACCATTAACATGATCTATGTATCCAAAGGATTCAGGCTTTGAACTAAAACAGCATTTCAAACGATGATCAAGCTGGATGCCTTAATGACTCGGAAAGCACTTTCTGGAGGGGATACAGTTCGCTTTGGTGATAAGCAAGTAAGTTGGATGTCCAAAGAAACAAACTGCACTGCAATGTCTTCAGCAGAGGCAAGTTACATGACGTTATCCGCAAGTTGTCTCAAGTAATTAGGATGAAGACACAGCTTCAATATTATGGCTTCAACTACAACAAAATACCGATGTACTAGGACTCTCAGTCTAGCATAGCAAAATCATTCAACCGCCGTACAGCATTCGCGAACAAGCACATCCATAACTCGGTATCATATCAAAAAGGAAACAGTTGAAAAAGGATAAATTGAATATATTTTGTCATAACTGGAATACCAATTAGCTGACATGTTTAACGAAAGCCCTTCCTGAGGAACGGTAAAAGTATCATGGTCAGAACAGGACTGGTATGAGAGGTTTGACTCCCAGTTGAGCTGGAGGTTCTGACAAATGAAGTACTGCTTGATATCATCATCAAACATCACCATGTAAATATTATTGAGAAAACCAAATACAAAAATAAAAAACTTCAAAAAGAAAATACAAAATCATAAAAATTAAAAAAATTCAAAAAATTTCTCTTGACATGACTCTTGGAATCGAAAACATTTAACGTGCTTAGAAATGTCGATTAACATTGGAACGGTGAGTAAATTAAGTTTCTTGCGAAGAGTTGCAAATAGTTTTCAAAACATGCCATTGTACTAATTTCTAGAATGGCTTATGTGCAAATATTAGTACATAACCCGGACTTCAACTAAGTGAAGGTTATAACTTATCCTTACAATGAGAAACTTAACGTTTCTCGGTTCTTGAGCTGTTCTTACAAAGACAATTCAAGTGTTTAAAGCTCAAGAAAAAGGATAGTATACTATCCAGTGCGCTTACCCTTGTAGCGTTAGAGGAGAAGTCATCTAACACTTGTTTATTCAATAAAGTTGAACACAATTTTTTCAAGAATTTCTCGATGACAAATTCATAATCTTCAAACTTGTGTGTACACCACTCCAACCTTCAAAATGTTTTTTTCAAAAGACAACATTTTTACAATTTGTCCTATTTTGGGGGATTTTTCGAAAACAAAGTTTTAATGTCTGGATACATCAGCCACCAAACAATTCTTATGGTATTCAAAACATTATCAAATGTTCTTAAAACCTTTCATGCTGATAATATTTATCCCACAGAATTTTCAGACATATTTTAATCACAAGGTATTCAAAACTAAGTTTAATTTTTAAAATAAGGGTAGAAAATGTAATTAAAAAATGATCTAATCGCTCAATAACCTAGAACAGTAAGAAAAGGTTTTATGGTTCGATCTTATACACCAACAACAACTTAATTTCACGACGAATCTATGTCCGATAAGGTGGTTATGTTAGGAAACAATCCTATATCAACCAGAACTGGGGATCTACCCAAGGATAATCCAAAGTTAGAATAGCATTCCTTAGGTATGATTGGATGATGAATGATATATGTGAATTAAATTTTTTTTTATTTGGGGCCGACAAAGATTGAGCTAACACTGGAACAATCACAACAAGGTGTCAGTAATGACGTCTTGAAGCATTGAAGCGTTGAAGAATGAAGAAAGAATGAATGTATAATGGTGTCTAAAGAAAGAAGCCCTCCACAAACAACTAAAGGCAAAACACGGTCAATAAATAATCTAAACAGAATCACAAAGATGATTACTGGGAATTGAAAACGACAATCATGGAACCTAGTGAAGCAATGCACAACCTTTCCAAGCCATTCCCGGTTACTCTCAACAGAAACTTGTCCATTTGTCACGAAGATACACACGTTATCCTATTTGAAATCTCACTCCTAATATCGTTTGATATGAAATAGGTGGCAAATCTGCTCCCAGTCACCGAGACTAAAACCAAAATGCACTAATCGAGTCTAGAGCCAAGAGATCAATCTAAATCTTGTCAGGACACATTCCATTACAAACACTTGTTGAACATCATCAAGTTCACAAGCTGTTAACAAGAGTCCTACGCAATATCCTTGTGATATTTGCCAGAACATCAGAGTGATACTTTTAGTATTCACAATGAAGATGGAAATCCTTGCATGAGTCAACCTCAACAAGCTCTCGTAGTGGACTCGAGGAATCTAGTATTAAACAACCTGTGAAAACTGGATATCGAGATTGGTCCAGTAAATGAATTGACGGTTATGAATTTTGATAAAAGCTCAAACTCCGATGTGCTTACAAAAAATGCTTTTACATGTAACACGACGCTTGATTTTCAAATCAATTTCTTGATATCACTACGTAAACCTGCAACTTAAAACGGTGGTGACAGTATCCCAATCAACCAAAGTCGATTCATTACCACATGTTATCCATAGTCTCATACTACAAAGACAATCTAACATGAAAGCTCAGATTTAAAAGACAAAAGACGTTCCGCTCACTCTAATTTGAAAGCTTTCAAGATAGAGGCATAGTATGAGATGTTGGTCAAAGAGCACAAAGATCGCAAGATGGACAAAGAACGATAAAAACAATGACAAAGTCTCAAGTCAAATCACAAAGCATGAGTGAACAAGCCTACAACAAAGCACAAAGAAAAGACCAAGACCGCATAGCTTAAAACGACAACAGTCAATCTCACGGATCTCGATGAAGGAGTGTTTATCATGAACTCACTTTGGGAGATTGTTAGCCTAAAAATATTGAGGCCTAATAGGAAGTTTCGTTTCATTACGTGTAACGAGTCTCGGTCATTTAATTTAGTTATGTGTAATAGTATAATATCAGTAATAAGGCTCGATAGTTAATTTAATAATTGTATATGTTCGAGTAATTCCCAAGCAAACCCTAGGCCCCCGAGGTCCTAGTCAAATATCCCGCACTCACTTTAAAGTTCGAGGTATATATACCTTTTCCCTCTTGAAAAGGTAATGCAAGAGATCACTTTAATATATCTTCTCTCATTTCCTTTCTATATTCTCTCTCAACTCTCTCTCTGTTTCTCTCACTAAAACTTCATTTCTTCTTCTCTTTTCTTCTTCAATTCATGGCTTGTTATATGTTATGAAGTGATTATCGGGATCCAACAGTGGGCTTATGTGTTCTCAGCATAACATGATAGGAATTAAGGAAGTAAGAAACAGGAGTCTAAAAGTAATTAGATATCATAGGAATTAAGATAAGCAAAATAAGAAGTTGAGTGCGACCTTTAGAAGAGACCTTAGGGAGAAGGCTATGATTAAAATGTTAAGAGTATAGGAGTAAGGGTAAAAGTTGAATTGATGTTATAATATGCCTTATGGCATTGCTTGAATGTAAGTAGTGGGTATGGTGGTTGCTATGTTTAAATTAGACTCTTACGTCAAATGTAAAAAGTATTGGTTTAAAGTTAAAATATAAAGACAAAGGTATTAAATTTCCCAAGCACTATAGTCATTGTGGAAAAAGTTACTAAAAGAAGGAACGAAAGCAAAGTGTAATAATGGGAATGATAAAAAGAAGGTCAAAGTGATCACGTTAAATAAGAGAGTATAAACTAATGTTGGTTAATGATAAGTTGAGATAATGAAATTTCTCAAGTAACATGTAGTTCTTAATGAAAATTTAGAAAAGAAATGAATGTGAATGTAGGGATATAGATCAAAAGTTACTAAAATGAAGTAATCGAAAAGGATAAATGTTACTTAGATGATGTTGGTCATTAAGAAAAGCGTAAATGTTATAGAAATAAATGTGAAGTAGAACGTGTAACACCCCTCACCGAGGGTATCGGATTGTCGCATGCTGAAATTAGCAATTGTTATTACTACATAGCGTCGGATCACAAACCGCACCCAAACACATTCATTCACTCCATTCAAACCCACAACACACGCTAGGGCTTATACAACGAGTGCACAAGGGGTATACGAGCTAAGGGTTAGCATACTACACGCCCACTTCTCAAACTAAGAGCTATAGGACCTTTGTAAGTCACACACGACACTTTACATTTCATAGTTAATTTCCTTTTGATTTCTAGACTTGTGTCGCGATACATATATGGTTCACGTACCTATATATGCGCGTGTTATACTTGTGTGGTGCAAGAACCCATTTAAAACGCACGTACAAAGATGGATTATGACAATCTAGGGCTTAAGTGCTTTACTTATATGAAAAACTTGACTTCGACGTAAACAATAACCCTATGCACGAAAATATAAGAAGTCTATACGTAAACTTTCGTTGTGAACATGACACTATGGCTTGGGAACATATACACGGCATTAGTAAACACTAGCATGTAAAATGCGACGCAAATATACGTTAAACACACGACATTTGTCACTAGGGCTTTTCGAACCTTTTGTAAGTTGCTAGAGGAACAATGGGCCACTTGTATTCACGTGTAAACCAAACATACCCACGTTCGGGCCCAACTGGCCCAACAGGCCCAACTACGGAGACCCATGGCTTATTAATAAGCTCATTCGAGCTTATTAATTGAACTAGCAAACTTAGTAAACTTATATGTAACAAGCATGCATGAGTAAACCACCTATTGGGCCTTCCTAGCCCAATAGCCGCGTACAAAGCCAAATGGGCCCAATAAGCCCACCCGGTGAGCCACGGCTTATTTATAAGCTCTACGTGCTTATTAGGAGTCCTACGAACTTATTGCAACTAATATAGATCCCTAGTACCTTATAAAAATCAAACGGATCCTTATTGGGCCTGATTAGTCCATTTCGTGGACCCACGAGACCCATAAGCCACAAATAAGCTTCCACAGCTTATTTGTGAGCTCAAACAGCTTAAAAGGCCTATTATAAACTTAAGAAGGTTATTGGACCCTAAAGAATTAAGCCCAAACCTTTAAAACGCTTATCGGGCTCACATCGGGCCCAACAAGCCCATTTACGAGCTAAATTGCTAAATGAATAAGCCACGCATATGAAACAGCTTATAAGTTCTATAATAAGCCTTATTAGTATGGAAAAATAAGTTGAAATCAATAAGAGAACCCTAATGGACCTTTTTGCTAACATTCGGTTAAGGTTGTTGGGCCAACGAGCCCAATAAGCTCAAATAAGCTAAAATAAGCTACTTCGAGCTTATTTTTCATTCAAACAGTTTCATATGAGCTTATATAAGTCAAATGAGAGCTTATGTACCCTTGGGAACTAGATTGGACCATTTAAAAGCTTAATGGACCCTAACGGGCCCAATAAGCCAAAATAAGCTCATCCGAGCTTATTTATAAGCTGACCCAGCTAAGATGGCTTATTGGAGCTTAATGAAATCTAATGTCACTTGTTAGAACTTAATTGGAGTTAAAATGCGATTTTTACAAGTTAAGGGACTAAATGTGTCAATTTTGAAGCTTGAGGGTTTAAAACTGCCAATTCACTATTTTAGTAAATTGAGGGACTATTCATGACACTTCTGAAGCTTAAGAGGCTGTTGGAACATATAAGGACTTAAAGTGTAAACTTTGTAAAGTTGGAGGACTAAACACGTACAGGTGAAAACTTAAGGGTCTAAAGTGTAAATGTTACATTTTCATAAGACTAAGTGGACATGTCTTTGTAATGACCTTATGAAATCTGACTCAAACCCAAAGACCAAACCAAAACCTTTTTCAACAAAACCAAGCCTTCACAACAACAATCTAACCACCATGAACACCCCTTTATACTCGAAAACACCAAGAACCAACCAAAAATCTAACTTCTTCAATACTTAGTGCATGTAAGATTTTATTAGTGGGATTTGTAGCTCTTGATACAAAGATTAATATGGTGTAAATTGATTGTATTGCATGTTAAAAAAAATCAATGGATTGGGTGTTTGTTTGAGGGTCGGTCGAAGAGAGGAGAGGACAAGAGAAATGGATGAATTTTGTAAAAAGGAAAATATGGAAGTAATAAGGTCCTATTTATAGAATACAAGTTTAACCTTTTGGCAATTTTAGTCCTTCCATTCTCAAGCCCTTCCAAAACTAGTACAAAAGTGTTATTTCTTTTAATAAAAATCGGCCAAATACTCGGGTCACACCACGTTTATAGATATTTTAAATCCGTCCCACTAAATATAGTTTAAAACCTTTATTAAAACGTTAAACCTCGTAAAACACGACCTTTAAACACGGTTTTTATAAAAACTCAGGGAAACGACGTAAAACACAAGAATAACATAATCACGCTCTCGGAGCAATAATATAAGTTTTTTTGACTTTCTTAAATGCTAAAAACAAATAAAAACTCATCCACGGATTGAAATTACCTTATCAAAGGAAATTTCTATCAAACCTCATATAATATAAACGACTATAATTATTTACGTAACTAAAATAACTATCTTAGCTAGGGATAGACGTTGACCTAAAACTCGGGTTGTTACATTCTCCCCTCCTTTAGGGAGCGCCGTCCCGGTGCTCAGCTCGACCTATCTGCTTTCCTCGCTTCGTCCTTACTTGTAAAGAGATGAGGGTACTTCTTCTTAATCTGATCCTCACATTCCCAAGTAAATTCTAGACCTTTTTGCGAATTCCAACGAACCTTAACAATAGGTATCCGACTCTCCTTAAGTCGGTTAACCTCTCTATCAACAACTTTCACTAGCTTTTCAATCATATGCAACTTATCATCAAGTTGAATCTCATCCATCGGAACAACAACATCACCTTCCGCTAAACACTTCTTAAGATTCGAAACATGAAAAGTACTATGAATCCCTTTCAATTCTTCAGGTAACTCCAACGTGTAAGCTACAGGACCCACTCTAGCTAGAATCTTGAATGGCCCAATGTAACGTGGACTTAACCTTCTGCGCTTTCTAAAACACACAGCGCCCTTCCATGGCGATACATTAAGCAATACCATATTACCAACTTCAAACTCCAATGGCTTAAGTCTCTTATCTGCGTAACTCTTCTGGCGACTACGAGCAGCTAACAAACGGTTCTTAATTTGGACGATCTTCTCTGTCGTATCACGGATCAATTCTGGACCGGTGAGTTGGCTGTCCCCAACCTCACTCTAGCATACAGGCGATCTACACTTTCTTTCGTACAAAGCTTCATATGGTGTAGCCTTAATACTTGCGTGATAACTATTGTTATATGAGAACTCGACCAATGGCAGATGGCGATCCCAACTACTTCCAAAGTCAATCACACAGGCACGCAACATATCTTCTAGCATTTGTATAGTCCTCTCACTTTGACCATCTGTTTGAGGGTGGTAAGCGGTACTCATATCCAAATTCGTCCCCAACGCTTCCTGAAGCGATCTCCAGAAATTAGACGTAAAATGGCTATCTCGATCCGAAATGATCAAAACAGGTACACCATGCCTACACACTATCTCCTTCAAATACAGTCGCGTGAGTTTCTCCATACTATCCGTTTTCTTCATTGGTAGGAAATGAGCTGATTTGGTCAGTCGGTCGACAATAACCCAAATCGTATCATACCCACTCGGCGTTCTTGGCAATCCACTCACAAAATCCATAGTAATCCTTTCCCACTTCCAAACTGAAATCTTAGGTTGTTGCAGCAATCTAGATGGTTTCTAATGCTTGGCCTTAACCTTTGCACAAGTCAGACACTTACTAACATATGTGGCAATATCAGCTTTCATGTTCGGCCACTAGTATAACAACTTCAAATCTTAATACATCTTGTCCGATCCCGGAAGGATGGAATACTTAGACTTATACGACTCATGCATAGCCAAATCCCTCAATCCACCGAATCGTGGAAACCAAACACGATTCCCAAAACAACGCGTTTCATCAGGGCGAAATTCGAATATCGGCTTAATCAATCTCCCCAAATTGTCCTTTCTTACATACTTCTTCTTCATTGCTTCCTTTTGAGCTTCACAAATCTGCTTTGGTAGATCATTGTGAACAGTCATCATTAAAGCTCGAACACGTAATGGCTTGATTCTTTCCTTCCTACTTAAGGCGTCAGCCATAACATTTACTTTTCCAAGATGATACTGAATCTCGCAATCATAATCACTCAACAACTCAATCCACCTTCGTTGTCTCAAGTTTAACTCTTTTTGATTCAGAATATATTTTAGGCTCTTGTGATCGGTGAAAACCACTCACTTCGTTCCATACAAATAATGTCTCCATAATCTAAGAGCGAAAACAACGGCTCCTAACTCCAAACCGTGAGTAGTGTAATTCTTTTCATAGACCTTCAATTGTCTAGAAGCATACGCTATCACCTTCTCTATTTTGCATCAACACGGCTCCATAACCCTTAAGAGATGCGCCATAATACACCACGAAATCTTTCGTTCCTTCGGGCAATGCTAAGATCGATGCACTACACAACTTCTGCTTTAACGTCTGAAAATCTTATTCTTCTTCTTTTCCCCACTCGTATTTCTTATTTTTCTGAGTCAACTTAGTCAATTTCTTAGAGATCAAAGAAAAACCTTCAATAAACCTCTTATAATACCCAGCCAATCCAAGAAATTGCCTCACCTCTGTTGGCGTCGTCGGTGCAGCCCAACTCTTAATAGCTTCAATCTTGGCAGGATCTACATGAACACCACTACGATCAATCACATGACCTAGAAATTGTACCAAATCTAGCCAAAAATCACAATTTAAAAACTTGGCGTACAATCTCTCTTTCTTAAGCAACTCCAGAACAATCTTCAAATGCTTCCTGATCCGCTCCAAACCACACACACAAACAAGTATGTGTAATTAGGAGGCAAAATCAATTATAGTATAATAGTATACGTATTCCAAAAGTTTTAAAGAGAATTGATTTTAACCAATGCAATTTCTAAAACTCCCGGGTCGTTTTTCCTTGGCGAAGTGTGAATAGAAAATCGGTTTAGTTCGTGATCGCGTGATTTGAATTGTTTTAAAGATTTTGATTTGGTTTCTATAACTACTAATGAAAATGCAAATAACATGTAAAAACAAGTAAACAATACAAGCATTTAAAGCATAAGCATAAAAAACGTAAACGAGAATTAATAAAACGCGACATTTAAGCATCTACATCAGATTTAAGCCCTACGAACGCAAAATCAATTTTAATAAATCCTAAATGACAAAATAATTTTCAGAAAAAGAATTATATTTTTTTGCTTTTTATTTTATTTAATACGAATTAAAAATGATTTTAATCTAGAAAATTAATTAAAAATACTAAACTATATTATAAAAATCAAGAAAAATTCCTAAAATAAGCTAATGTGAAACAGATTGCAAGAAAATTAAAACTACTGAAAAAGCTAAACACAATAAGCCAAGAAAAATAAAAACAGCACTCGAAGTGCTTATTTTAAAAGAAAAGTAAAAAGGGTTAAAACTAATTTGAAAACACGCTTGGACGTAAAAGTCCCAAGGGCGCAGATGGTTGTATGGTGGTGTGTTAAATATTGAGTAGTTAAGGTTGAGGTCCCGGGTTTAAACCTGGGGCCTCCCTATACGGCCCAATATTTTTATTTTGCACATTTTGTTTTTGAAAAAGCTTTATATCATGAAAATAAGCACTTTTTGTGAAAAGACTTTTTCTGAAAACTTCAAATAAGCCAGGAATAAGCTAGAATAAGTTGGCAGTTTACACTTAAGGCTTAAAAGCTAACACACTCAACTGTTTTTACACATAAGCTTCCAAAAGCTCAAATTTAGCCCTAATAAGCTACAAAGACCTTAAATCAAACTTAATAGGCAAATCTAAATCCAAATTAAGTGAATCCAATAAGCCATTACTTCAGAAATCAAATAAGCAGTTGATGAGAAATACTAGGCAAACAGAATGAAAAGCACTTTTTAAGCTACTTTAAAAGCTACTAAACCAAAAAGCTAAAGCCTAAAACCTAAAAACAGATTAAGTACTCATCTAAGTGATCCAAAATAAGCTGATTTTTAGAAAGTTGGCTAGATGATTAGGCTAGGAAAAGGACTTGAAAACTTGACAGACTAAAACTAAACTACTTTTTTGGATTTTTTAAGTTCTATGAAAAGACAAAATAGCTTTTTCAGCCTTAGATTTAAGCTAGTAAAAGCTAAGGTAAAAACTCAAAAGCTGAAAACAGATGAAGCTAGATATCCAAAGAGCTTATACCTTTAAATTCAGACCATAAGACAAACTTACTCTAACCTAATTTGGCTATTGAAAACTAGACTACTAAAAACTTGGTAACTTGACTTTAAAAATTATGACAGATTAGGATTTTAACAAAAGGCTAATTGCAAACTTTTATTAATAACTTTCTACTGCATTCTTATACTCAGAACAAGCTTGAAAATGATACTAACAAGCATTTAAACAAGATCCAACCAAATAAACTGATATGATAATCCTAAAACTCACAGATTTAAACCATGGTTACAACAAACCAAAGTTTTGAGATTTAACTGATAAACATCAAACGCGTGTCATAGTAATTTATAGTATATCCCGTCAGATAATACAATTACTTTAGGAAAATAATAGTCTATCTTCCGAGTGTCGTTTCCACAGCGAGAGATGAATTGAAATTCATGAGAATGTTTCGTTTGGTGCTT
>BQNB010052569.1:0-40432 GCA_026074375.1 Tanacetum coccineum
TTGCACTGGCTTGGATGGATTTCCACGAACTTGAGTTAATGGGTGATCTTTTGTCCATCGGTATTCAGAAGATTGAGGTTGTTGAAGATGTGTCTAGGAAGACCTTGACTGAGAATGATTTCAGCTTGAGTATCAGCCATCTCAAGTTTGTTTTCCTCTTCACTGAATTCAGAATCAAGTTTCTTCCTCGGTGCAGGCACAGCAGCAGAATCAGTAGCTGGAGGATCAGTGATCATAGGGTGAGGTGTAGGGCCATTCTGGATAGATTTCCATATCTGCTTGCCATTGGGTTTGCCTCGAATGTACCTGTGTATACGAATCTTCCAAGAATCGTAGTCACTTTCAACCAACATAGGTGGACGAGTATCGGTACCCGCAGCATTTGTTTCTTCATTGGTTGCCATTGAATAACGTTGTTTATGAATGATCTGATCTTAAGTGATTGATGATTGATGACTTGGTGTGAGGTTTGTGATTTTCGGGTAATTTTTAAACAGTAAAATGCAGTTTTGAGGGCCTAAATGACTCCGAATGGCCAAAAAATGACAGGGCTCTCGCTCAAAGAGGAAGAGTCTTGACCGTTGGGCCGTTTTCGAGCTGGTATAAAAATTTCAGAACAATCCGACACAAAAATTATTTTTGCTTGTTCGGTCGTCTAGTTCGGTCGTCTAGTTCGATCGTCTCGTTCGATCGCTTGTTCGATCCACTCGTTCGATCGCTTGTTCGATCCACTCGTTCGATCCACTCGTTCGATCCACTTGTTCGATCCTTCTAGTTCGATCCCTTGTTCGAAGGTCTTGTTCGATCGATTC
Source organism: Tanacetum coccineum (assembly GCA_026074375.1). Taxonomy (NCBI): domain Eukaryota; kingdom Viridiplantae; phylum Streptophyta; class Magnoliopsida; order Asterales; family Asteraceae; genus Tanacetum; species Tanacetum coccineum. The sequence continues at coordinate 813 of BQNB010052569.1, forward strand.
GTTCGAACCGTTAGTTCGATCCTTCTAGTTCGATGAAGCTTGTTCGATCCTTTTGTTTTCCCCTCGTTCGGTCCTACCTTGAATTCCACTCGTTCGATCAATCTTGAATTCCACTCGTTCGATCGAAACAGCTTTAGGTATCCGTTCGATCGCTACGTTGTCTTTTTTTTAACACTTTTCGAACCAAAACAAAAAGAACAAAGGTAAAAAATACTAGTTCGTTTGTTTTGCTAACAAGATGGTTTGATTGATATTAGATTAAAAACATAAAACCTCTTTGGAATCAAGAATCCAAAAACAAACAAATAATCATAAACCCCTTTTTTTTATATTTCGAGTCAGAAGGAAAATATGAAAAAAAAATACAAACCAAATCAAATCAATTACCTCAATCTTGTTAGCTCTTGATACCATATTGTAGGATCCCTGATCATTCATGATGAAATCACAAGATCAATGGCAAAAAGAAAGATTAAACATTAAATACTTTTGATAAAACTGAAAAACAAGAGTTGCTACAAACCCTTAAGATGAAAAATAATAATGAAGTAGCCTAACCTTATTTTGGACTAAACTTTGGTGTATTTTATTCTAACTATGATTTGCCTTTGAGGGCTTTCTTTTGGTCTTTTTACATCTTGGCCCGTATACATAATAAACATTACTTAACATTGTCTTTCGAGCTAGACTTTTGTCTTGCATCTTCGAGTGACCGAAGCTTCTTTGTTCGGGTCCATTTATGTGATCCTAACAATATCAAAGCGCACTTTCGAGTCTAGAGCCAAGAGATCATCAGTTAATCTCGTTAGGACACATTTTCAATTATCTTGTCTCTCACACATGTGGGAAACTAAGTTTTCTAAGAGTTCCTACGCATATCCTTGGATAATTGCAGAACCAGAAACTTCTGAGTGATACGAGGTTATTCAAATGGAAGATGGTAAATACCTGCTAGAGCAAATCAAAACAAGCTCTAGGTTGGTGACTTAGTGCGATTCTACTTGAATAAACTTGTGTCATATGGAAAGGAAAGAAAATTATGGTGCGATTCTACATAATCAAACTTGTTCCAAGTTTAAGGGAATTGACGGTTATTGAACATTTGACACAAACAATCAAAACTCTCGTGTGTATTATCAAAAAACTTTCATAATTATAACATCAATTGATTTTTCAAATTATTTTTACTTTATTGTAACTGTTTAAATACATGAACATTTAAAGATAGAGTTGAAACCTGTACACTAGCAGAGTCAAGTTCATAACCTATGCTCAGACACGGACCTAACACTTGTTATGTAGTTATGTAAGATCTCATAAAAGGTGTCAAAGCTTCCGCCTAAATTGTTTTCATATTTCCTTCTTTCAAACGTGCAAAAGATGGAAAATAAAATTACTAGATGATGGAGAGATTATGTTTGGCTGAAGATATCATTGAAAGCTCATGATCAAAATCAATAACAAGTCAAAGTGAACAGCTCACAATTGTTATCTAAAAGATTCACTACACAAAGTACTAGATGTAACATGAAGATCAAAAGGACTGCAAGCTGTAGAGCTTAATTCTAGTGTTTTCATGCGGTGTCCTCCCTGAGGGGGGAGATGGTTAGATATGAGTAAAGACTCGGTCACCTCGCTTATATTTAGTGTTTTTTAATTAGTAAGTCGTTTAATAGTTAATCGTATGTCTTTCGGTTTTAAGTCGGGTTCTAATACCCGGTATTTTGTAAAAACTATATAAGCCTCTTCCAACTTTGGAAGACGGCAATCTAGCATTTATCTTCTTTCTCATAGAAACACCTTTTTCTCATAAGAAAAACTCTCTCAAGTGTTTCTCTCTCTAGAAACTAGCCAAATCCAAGAATCATCACCCGTGTTATGAATTAAATGATCCTACACTAGGGGGTGAACTATCATCAACATTCTCAGGATCTTCAACAAGCTTCTCAATCTCCTCAGCTGCCAAGTGCTTGTATACCAGTACCACATTTTCTATTGCTTCTTGTTCTTCACGACTCTTGTGGCTCAGCCAAGCTTACTTGAATCTATGTATTGTATAATCATCTCTTATTCTTTTTAGCTGATGTCACTGGAACATGGTGTGTTAGTCATGCGATTGCCCTGGACGTCATTGAAATCGGATCACAGTTTGATTGTTTTGGAACACTTGACTAAGCTTTTGTCTCCGTAGGCACGGGAGGGTTTGTGCCTTGGCTGGCGCTATGGGTCCTATGCGTTCATTGGGTTTCTTAGACGCAGTCGGCTGTGACTGAGTCAGAGGAACATCTAGCCCAAACACCTCTGCATACATCTTATAATGCTCCGTAAGCTTCATCTCATCTGTGATCATCCATGCTTTGATCCGTCTTCTTTCAAAGTATGCCAGAACTGTGCCATATAAATCCAAGGTACAGATGTTGAAGTTGCAATGCTGAATAGTAACAGATGATTCTTAATAATATTCTTTAGAATCTTGCTCTCTGATGGACATTGCACATGCTCCAACTCAACCTTCTTGTTTGCATCCATAAGGTCATATCGCTTGTTTAGAGGACACAGTTCATCTGGATGAACATCAGCTGCATGTTGTTGTTGTGCCATGATGATAACTGAATGAATACAATTGAGGTGTTAGGAAACAAATAATTCTTTTGACATTTTTGTCTTTTTCCTCTCTGTCTGTTTTTATATGTTCTGGCAATTCTTTTTGAACATATTTTTGATCAGTTTTTTTCTCATGTGCTCGTTCTTGCTTTTTCTAGCACATGTCATACGCTTTATTCGAATTATTCTTTTTATTTACCATTTTTGTGTGTTCTGGCATTTCTTTTTCGAACACACTTTTGATTTGCTTTTTCGCGTATGGATTTAGCTCTCTCTTTCTGTTTTTAGAGTTCCTCTCCTGGAATTCTTTGTGACATGATACTTCTCTCAAGAAGGTATGAGATTTCTCTTTTGATTTGGGAATCAGACTAACAGTTAGGAAAAATTCTAAGAGAATCACTTTAACTTCTTAAAATTGTTTTAAGAAAGAGTATCATTTTGACACAATAACAGATTTTGAGAACTTTTTCAAAAATCATGTGACAAAACTTTTCATGATGTTGATAATATTGAATAATATAATAAAAACCACAAACCCAACAAATGAATGGACACTAGTCACTCAATCCTTATTCTTTTCATTGCAGAAATACGGCATAGCGGCGGAACATGACTTAGTCCACTTTATAACAATTGAGATTTGAATTAACATATTCAAGTATAATAACTTTGTTCTTTCACTTTTGATTATGAAGCCTAAACCATGATTACAAACACATCTAGTTCAATAAATTGAATGGACACTAAGTCGCTCACTCATCATTCTGTTCTATGTAGAAAACGGTCTGATAACCGGAGATGACTTAGTCACTTAAACAATTAGAATAGGATCTTATATGATCCATAGCATAGAATCATGAAATTGTTTCTTTGCACAAATTATTTGTCAAATTTTCAGCACACTTTAGTAACTGACACATATCCCCTTAATCAATGAATCTTTGCAACACATCCCCCTTGAAATAACAATATGTAAATATTCAATAGTCTGAAAAAGAAAAATTGTTCTTTTATTAACATTAAACTCCCCTCGAAAATGATACATTTCCAAATTTAGGTATCATGAGATTTATTATCAAAAAAGATGTTTTGTGAATGAAAATTGTAGAACTCCTCGTGGATCATGATTCCTTATTTTGCATGTAAAAGGTTTTAATAAGATCTTGGAATCATGATTGAAACAAAAGATTATACATTTCTTTTAAATTATGGTTTTTTTGAATATTTATGTACATGATTGTGATGTATGATCTTTTCACGAAGATAACTTTGTTAGACTTTCCAACTGAGTTGGAGTCATACATCTACTTACCATGCTTTGAACTAGATACTCAAAGCGTTCTTTTGGAAGCGCCTTAGTAAATAGATCCGCTAGTTGGTATTCTGTTCCGACAAAGTAAATTTCCACAGTACCCCTCTCAACGTGTTCTTTAATAAAATGATATCGGATGTCAATGTGCTTTGTCTTAGAATGTTGGACTGGATTGCATGAAATAGCAATGGCACTCTTGGAATCACAATACATCGGAATCCGATTGTATTTAAATCCATAGTCAAGCAGTTGAGTACGCATCCATATCACTTGAGTAAAGCATGCAGACAATGAAACATATTCAACTTCTGCGTAGACAAGTGCGTACAATCTTGTTTCTTTGAACTCAAACTCACGAGCTTCCACCTAAAATTGCAATCCCTCCTGATGTGCTTTTTTTACAATCTTCTTTAAAACTCATCACGACCATCCGGTCTACACGCACTTCTGAATAGGCAATTTAGTGCTCCAAAACCAGGAATCCTTCGGATACCATAGGCCCATGTTATAGGACTGTCTTAGGTACCGGAAGATCCGTTTGACCTCTTTAAGGTGTTTGTCCGATAGGTTCGTGCTCTTGAACACGTGACATACATATAGTAGCAAAAGTATGTCTAGTCGAATGGTGTTAGGATACATAAGCCCTCCTATCATACGACGATAAGTCATTTGATCAGTAGGAGTGCCTTGTAAATCAGCATCTAGTCTGTCTGTTGCTTTTATGTGTGCTCATGGAGACACATTAATATAGGAATGTTTCTTTATACAAACTACTATGCATATTGTGACTAACTTATGTAATATGCCACGGGGGAGATTGATGAACTTGAAAGTCCATGAATGAAAACTTTCAGTATCACCCGATCATTGACATTTCAAAATTGTTTTTCATTAAGTTTGCAAATCTTTTTGAAAAATCTGGATTTGTTGATCCAAAAATATTGTCATCAACATATACTTGAACAAGAAGACAGTTTGTCATACCATGCACGAGGTGCTTGCTTAAGACCGTATAGAGCTTTTTTCAACCCGTAGACGTGATTTGGAAATTCAGAATCAATAAACCCTTCAGGTTGGCTGACATAAACTTCTTCTTTCAAAGGACTACTGAGAAAAGCCGTTTTGACATCCATTTGAAAGATAGTTATATTCATATGAGCAGCAAAAGCAATGAACATCCGAACAGCCTCAAGACGAGCAACAGGAGCAAATGACTCCTCAAAATCAATGCCTTCTTCTTGCTTATAACCTTTAGCCACAAGACGAGTTTTGTTCCGAACCACAATATTATCTGCATCACACTTATTCTTCCAAAGCCATTTGAGAGCAATAACATTCTTTCCTTCTGGTCGTGGAACCAATTCCCAAACTTGAAGTCTTTCAAATTGATTCAACTCATCTTGCATGGACTCAATCCAACTATGATCGGCCATAGCTTCTTTGATGTTCTTTGGTTCAAAAGTGCTAACGGTTAATGCATACATGCAAACCTCAGAATCGGTATGTAGCCGTTGACGAGTCATAACAGGTTTGGATGGGTCACCAATAACTTGGTCTAGAGGATGATCTTTTGTCCAAATGTGAGTCGAGGGTTGTACTTGATGGAAATTCTGCACATTTGATGGTTCGAGATTCGTTGTAGATGATTGAATTTCCTCAGGATTCAGAGAATCATATGGAACAAACTGTGTTTACATCAAAGTCAGGCAGGAATTTCTTGATTTGAATTCATCAGACTCTTGTAAAGAGATTGGAGAAGTTTGTTCGTCAGATGTTGTGACAACAGGAGGAGCCTCATGTGTGTCAACAATGATTGAGTTGTATAAGGTGATGTCTTCTTGTGTGAGTCGGCTTGCGGCAGCGGAATTGATGGTAGTATCAAAAGATTTCTGCTCAAAATAATCTCCAAACATTGGACCGAACAAATTATCCAAATCCTCTTTTGAAGGAGTATTTATTAAGTCATCTGATGAATTTTGATTATTAAATCGTTTGAAGTTCGGGTTCTGTAAACAATCGTGCTTCGAAGCTATTGTTGTAAGCTCATCAAACTTGAATGAATAGTCTATATAATCCTTTTGGTGCGACGGTTATAGATTCGAAAACTCTTGATGTTTTCCCGAATAAACCAATAAAAAACCATAATGTTGTTTTTTACTTTAGGTTTCATTTTCCCAAGATATCACGATCATTAGTCGGATTACACAATGAGCCAAACACATAGAAAATACTTAACATTTGGCGTGGAAACTACCACATGACAACTTGCAATTTGGGGACTATCTTCTCTTAACTAAAACCTGTGGTTTCGTATTTCGGATAGGTATTAGTATGAGTGTGCTTTGTGTTAACAGGTTGTCACATAAATTTGGTTGTGATTCAAACCATTTGTGCCATTAATCTATTTATCCGATTTGTTTTGCATGGAAATGGGCCTTAAATGGTTTTATCACGCATGTTTCTTTTTTTTTCTTAACGCACTGAAACATTATCTCTAGCTTTGATGCACTTGCTTTCATCAAGATTTGATTTTGGAAGCTACAGAAGTGTATCTAAAGTCTTTGATTGTGTCGCTTTCTCAGGAAAAAACCTCAGTCCTTAGGAGCTACAAATGTAGTTTCAGAAGATTTTGGTATCCTAGATTTACAAGAGAGGTTCTTACGGCATTCAATCACACATTTATTTATGCTTTTGCAAACACCATTTATCTTTGACAAGTTAAGCACATTTTGATTTACAGAAAACATAACAAAGTTTTCGCTTTTAGAAGCGTTTGCAACAACAACATCAATTACATTCTCCTTGTTTGACACAACTTTAGCAAATGTATTATCTGTTTGCTTATTTTTCCTAACATAAACTGCTTCTTTCTTTGCTTCATTCTTAGAGACATCTAAGACACTGGTCTTGACATGTGAATCTCTACTCTTTGAGTCTTTTAACCACTAGATGTCAGCATTTTCATTCTTGTAGAAGATAACACATTCCTCTAGTTTGTTTGTTTGTGATTCTTGTTGTGTGACAACTCTGTACATTCCAGGGCTAATGACATTTGTGTTTTGATGTGTCCCTGTTTGTTTGTTATGTGAAGTCTGTAAAGTGACTGGTTTTGACTCAACATGGTTTTCTTTTGTTTTTAAAACAACCGTCTGCTTTTGAGAAGCATTTTTATTTAAGGGTGTGACACAAAGAAAAGATTGAGAACCATGTGTCTTGTCAAACTTAGTATTCACAGACTTACCATTTTCACCATTTTTCATTCTAGCTTTCAACCTCAGAATATGGTATCCTATAAAAGATTCTGATTTCTCCCCCCTTTTATCCGAATAGCACATATATGCATAAGTTTTCTCAGGACTTGAGCACATTCAATCTCATCCCATTTCCTTTGTGTTTGAAGACGGTGTCTTTTTGATTGAATCAAAGCTTTTTATATTCCATTTTGCTTATCTTGTTCTTGTATCAAGATTGTATATTAAATCCAAAGACACATTCTCTTCCTCAAGTTTTATATTCTAGAAATCCAGTGAAATCATCATGTTTTGAGTTTTTTATCTTCGAAGAATCCCATTTTGTTTTTCTTTTTCATGTTTTTGCAATTTTAACTCAAAACATCACTTTGTTTTTTCACATCTTTGAACTTCTTTCTCAAGAATTTTTATTCTTGCATTCAAACCCTCTTGAATCTCTAAAGATATCTTTTTTACTTGTTCAAGTTCATCATGTAAGGACTTGTCAACACATTCATGGTTTAACAACACACATAGCTCAATATCATGTTTTAGTGATGCTTCAAAAAGTTGATCTTTCAACAAATATTTTGCCTTTCTATCTCATCAAGGAATAAACATCATTTTGCCTTAAAAACGCATTCTTTCTATTTCTTTATATCCCTCTCTGTAATAGATTATGAATGCCATAAAAGTAATCTAGTAATTCATTAAGAAGCAAAGGGTTTAGTTTAACTTTATCTACGACAAAATTCAGGATAAGAGGCTATCTCTGTCCTTTGATGTATAAACATGCTTGCCCACTTTTACTTTCTGTTTTCATCAACAGAACAACTTTTCAAATCCAACTTTTATACTGGAATAATTCATTGATTCTAAGGTTTAACTCACTTTGCATTGTTTTGTTTCAGAATCTTAACAAAGGGAATATAGAAGATGAGAACATGTTTGTTCTATGAATGATTCTTTTTGAGGAATACAAAGTCATTATAAAGCGCATTTAATTGTTGTATTCAATTGTCCAACCAATTTTGTTTGTTCGCAAACATCAATGGATCATTTTTTTTTTCATTTCATTTTCTGTTGACTTTTGAAAAGCAATCCTCTAGAGTTTCCTCAGAATCTCTAACTTCAAGATTTTCTATATACCCGTCCTAGATGCCGAACATTATATAACAACTTTGGACATTCTAAAAATTGCTTGTCTTGAGTGTATAGGATATTCGGATACCCTCAAAACCATGTTTTTTATGTTGATCATTAATAAACAGACAAAGGTTTTGCATCGAGATAAACATTGCTTGTAAAGAATCTACCAATTTTCAAAAAAAAAATCAAAATTCATTTTTGTTTTTCCTCAAGATCATTGGAATGTATCATGATACTTATCCTCGTTTTCACTCAATTTTAATTTTAATTTAAAATTAGATTGGTGTATCTCTCATTTTTCTGTTTGAAATGTTTGACCTCTTGACTCAACTTATCTTGTTGTTTTTTGAGATCTCAAATAATATCTCGATCACGATACAATTGAGACTCAGCTTGTTTTTGAACACGTTTTGCCCTTTCATCAGCTTCAAGAAATTCTTTTAGATAATTGTTATCCTTGGTTATGTTTTCCAAAACCTGATTCCTTTCCTTATACATCTCAATCTGACTGGTCAAAGTCATATTTTGTTGTTGGACCTTTTGAGCAAATCTTTGTTGTTTTGCAGCTTCATCATATGCATTCCTAGCAAGTGTTTCTAATGCACACATATCATAAACATGTGTATCTTTTTCAACACTGCCACTATTAACATTTCCTTTGACAGAATCAAATTGAATATTGCTATTAATTTGATCATCATCAATGGTACTGTTAATAATTTTAGTTTTGAGTTAGATACATTTGCTTCATCATTCTCATTGATGGATGAATATTGTACCTCATTATATATGCAGACTATAGCTATGGCTCATCATCAGAATTTGATCAGCTATTTGAATTCAGGCATATTAAGCATATGGTTGCACTAAGTTCTTCAATTTCTTCCACTTGAAGCATCAGCAGAGAAAATCATTGCACATCAGTAAGGAATTACAACGGCTTGTTCCTGTTTTGCTAAAAACATTTGCTCCATGTAATACTTCGAATCTCGAACCCTTGGATTTGGGCATAATTCCTAGACCTAATGTCCTTTTCCACCGACAGTAATAGCATTTTGCCCCGTGAATGTATTGCCTGGAGTCGGACGGTTCGAACAATCCTTTGAACCATTTGCAAATCTCATTTGTTAGCATTCTTTCCTCAAACAACTTCTTCTTGAACTTATGCTCATCTTATTATTTCTGCAACATTACCAGAATTTATGCTTTGAATATTCACCCTGTCACCTTGAACGACTGCTTGATTTCTGGTATTAGACGAAGCACGAAGACGATTGTTTGTTGGATTAGAGAAGTTTTGAGTAATGGCTTTGGCAAGTAACAACATAGTAGATGCTAGGGGATCTTCAGAATGGTTATGAACATCATCCTGTTCAAACTCAATCAACTACAGATGAAGGATGTGTCATATAATAAGAAGAGGTGTTTCTAGAAGATGAACCCGTGTGTGCTACTAGAGCCAAAGGATCATGAGACTTTTCCAACTTCTTTGACCTTGAAGCATTAACCAATTTCTCAAATTGCGAAAGATCATCAAACGAATCAACTGTCAATTTCTTAGCCAAACGAACTTGAGTCACATATTTCAACCATTCCGGTTGCAAACTATTCAGAAACTTTGTGTTAATTGAAACAGTTGGAAACTTCATGTTGTTTCGTTCCAAATCATTCATTAACTGAGCAAAACGATTGTAGACTGAAACTAGTGACTCTCCTGGTTCAGCAACAAATTGATCAAACTCATTTGTAAATCGCGTCTCCCTGTCAACTTGGTTTTGTATAGTTCCCCTCATCAAACGTTCAACACGATCCCACATTTCCTTGGCCGTCTTACAAGAATCCACAGAATTGTAAATCTCATTAGGAATAGACAGAAGAATCATATTCGTGAGTTCCATTTCTGCATCATAGTACAATAAGTCATCTCCTTCAAGATCGTCTACATCTTGCAACCTTGGTAATTGTGAACCTGTAGGTGTGATGGTCCTAAACACATAAGGGCCATCTTCTAGTGCTTTGAGAAGCCACTTCCGGTTTTCCCTCTTGCGATTAAGAAATCGTTTGAATCTACTCGCCCATGGTATGTAACTACCCCTTTCAAGCATGGGTGGCCTAGTCTCAGAACCGGCTTCAGCAAGGGATTGTTGGTATGTTTTGGATGTCGACATGTCTTAAGATTCAAAGATTGGATCTTTTTAGACAAATATGAGTGAGATTTGTGAGATAATATCCAAACTCGGTAACAGTAATCAAATTCGGTAACACGTAATCTGAAAACGAATACTCTTCTCGAACAGTACACTGTCAAACTCGGAAATCTTCAAATACTAAACTCGGTAATCTACAAACTACTCAAACTCGGTAACACTATTCACTATAACTCGGTAGGTCTAAATTTGATAAAATCTAACAATTATGAATTATTAATAACCACAAATTCGATAAAACCGAATTTTATGATGATTAGATAATCCAAATGTTCTAAAAACTCAAATTCGATAGAACCGAATTTGATTACCGAGTTTTAGTAAATCTCGAGCAATCGATTTTTAACACTTCAAAACTCGATAAAACCGTGAAATGAAAGTGTAAACTGACTTTGTAAAGCTTATTACCGATGTTTGACTTAGTAAAATTCCCTATATCACAAATTCGATGTAACCGAATTTGTGAATCTTAACAAATTCGACAATACCGAGTTTAATACCGAATTCCTAATAAACGACTTTTGATAGAACCAAAAGATCGAATATATCTATTACACTGATTTTTCGTACTGAAATTGCTAAATTTACAAGAAAAAATGTTCCTATACGCAAAATCACTCTACCGAGAATGCGAAACTTCTACCGAAAATCAAATCTACGCGTCCGAGAATGAAATGAACAGTTCCGAGAGCACAATAACGTCCAATATCTCGAAATTACAGCCAAATTCAATCTCGAAACCTCAATAGTACTTACCGAATTCGGAAACCACCAATTCTTGATTCTCGGTCGATCACAAACACGCACAAATCGAACACTCTACTTCTCTAATGGCGATTGATACCACCTGTTAGGTCACATGAATCTTGAATCAATCATATCTACATGCAAGCTTAGAGAGAATGAGAGAAAATGGAGGGAAAATTCAAATCTTATTTAGGAGGGAAATGAAAGTTGTTTGCAAGAGCATCACCCTCTAATGAAGATTAGAGGGCTATTTATAGGCAAAGGGAGGGAGGCTTCCCTTCCTTATTTTTCTAATTTTATAATACTAGTCCCTAGACTTTTGATATTATGCTATTTCTTTCATAATCCAAGCTGATGGTTTCAATTTCCACCTTGTTCCTCCAAATTAAGGCATGAGTCTTCCATTCAGATGGAATACTTCTTAAGAGCTTTAGGTTCATATCTTCCTGGTTAATCACTTCTCCTTGAATCTCTAACTGGCTGATAAGTTTTTGTAACCTATCAAAGGTTTGATCCATTGTTCTGAACTTAATGCAGCAAAGTTCTTATATTGTTGTTTGAGAAGTGTCCTCTGAACCTTCTTGGACTCCTTGTTCCCTCCATACCTTTTCTTTATAGCCTCCATTAGCAACTTTGCATCTTGATATGAGTGGAACTTCAGTTGGTCTTTGTTTGGAAGTGCCATCAACAGGGGTTACTCTTGCTTTTATTTCATTTCTTCTATCCTGTTTTTCTTCAGCGGTGGTGGGATCATACTACTGTTCAACTGTTCCAACAGTTCTCCTTAGCACTTTGTTCCCATTCTTGATTAATTCCCATAGGGAGTAATCAGTCATAAGAAAATATTGTTTTATCCTCATTAGCCAGAGATCATAGTCTCCTGGGTTGAGGATAGGTAGTCTTGCAGTCAGATTCGTAGTGATAGTTCCTACCTATATCTTATCACTGAAAAAATAGATCTTGGATGAATTGGTTGATTCTTCTTATTCAAAGCTTCAAAACAAGCTCTGATACCACTTGTTGATCCTAATGAATAGATCTTTAACTCATTAGCTTGTAAGGTTTAGTACCCTTGGATAAATCCAAAAATACTAAGAATGAAACTTTGATTGAATGATATAAACTATGCGGAATCTAGTTTATATCACTAAGAAGTTTTCTTAATGTAATAGTAAGGTATGTTTTGACACAAAGATATAATCAACACAACAAGCTTCAATATATATGTTTGCCTGTTTTTTGGGTTGATTATAAATTTCCTTGCAAACATATTCTTCTTGTTGTGTTGATTATACTGTAAATTTGAACAAGAAGAATATGTTTGCCTGTTTTTCTGAGCAGTCTTAACAACTCTGAGCAGTCTTAACAAAGATATAAATTTCACTCGAAAAACAGGCAAACATATTCTTCTTGTTCAAATTTACGTAGATGATATTATATTTACCTCGACTGATCCTAAAGCTTGTAACATATTTTCCGGAGAGATAAGTTTAAAATTTCATATGTCAATGATGGGGCAAATTTCATTTTTCTTAGGATTATAAGTTTCTCAAACTCCCGGAGGCATCTTTATTAATCAATCAAAATATGCTCTCGAAATTTTAACAAAATATGGAATGGATACATCTGACCCTGTAGATACATCAATGGTTGATAGATCAAAACTAGATGAGGACCCTTTAGGGATTCCGGTTGACCAGACTCGGTTTCGAGGAATGGTTGGCTCGTTAATGTACCTCACTGCTAGTAGACCAGATCTTGTATTCATCATGTACATGTGTGCTAGGTATCAAGCTAAGCCTACCAAAAGCACCTTGAGGCAATTAAGCGGGTCTTTCGATACCTTCGAGGCACCATTAACTGGGGTCTTTGGTATCCGAAGGACACCGCTATGGCACTAACGGCCTATGCAGACGCTGACCATGTAGGTTGCCAAGATACAAGGAGAAGTACGTCGGGAAGTGCTCAGTTTCTTAGAGACAAATTAGTGAGCTAGTCATCGAAGAAGTAGAAAAGCACTGCTATCTTAACCACAAAGGCTGAATACATTGCCATGTCTGGATGTTATGCTCAGATACTTTGGATGAGATCACAGCTAACGGACTACGGATTTGCATTCAATAAATACCTCGTATTGTGATAACAAAAGTGCTATCGCTCTTTGTTGCAATAATGTCAGCACTCTCGGTCAAAGCCATTCGACACACGTACCATTTCAATAGAGAGCAAGTCGGAGAATGACGTGGTTGAACATTACGTTGTGTGTGTCGGACGGTATATTACCAATGGCTGACTATTCACATAATGCATTAAAGAGAGCGGTTCGAATTTCTACTCCCTGTCGATCTTGGTGAATGAAAGAGTTATGACTTCGAACAAACCCTTAAACGTCTTCAAGATGGGGAGGATGAGTAAAGGATGGTCTTCATGTATCCAATATATTATATATATATATATATATATATATATATAACAAAAAGAAAAATACAAAAATATAAAACCTACAAAAACCATAAAAATCAGAAAATAGAAAATACCAAAAAATATTTTTCAAGACATGTCTTCTGAAAATGGATAATATTTACGAACCTAGAAATGTCATTCAATAATGACAGCTGGTCTTTAAATAAAGTTCGAGCAGAAGTTCAAACCTTTTAAAACTATTGTCTTTATGGCTTGCAATGATTTTCACGACTGAAACCCACGATATTTAAATCTGAGGAAAGCATGTCTGTCAATAGATAATTGTTCTCTAACAACGGGTATTATTTTTCCAGGATAAATTACTTATATCCATTGCCTCATAGGAATAATGTAAGTTTCAGTGCATTATTTTTCTTAAGAGAGAAGCCTTCTTTTTCATAACCAATAATTTTTTTTTAATTGATTCTTCAAAATTATTTGTGTTAACCGAAGTGGAAAAAGTGTTGTTGAAAATTCATCAGTTTGTGCTTTTACAATAAAATCTTCAACTCAAACAACGACTACAGCTCTTTAAATAGAAAACGGGTCATTGTTTGGAAGGGGTTGAGAAGTGATTTTCAAAGTTTATTTCATCAAAGGATTTTAAAACATCACACGTTATCGGAAAAGGTTTTTGTATTGAAAGGGTTTCTAGTTTGACAGGTGAGATACTAAATTTTACTAATAGGGCCAAAAATTGTTATTTGTTATAAATATAAGGACTTATATGCAATTTGCTATATGTTTCCTTGCTTTAATAAAACTACAAAGGACTAATTATGCATTTCCTAAACTAGATTTAACCTAGAATTCTTTAAACATAAAAAACAATAATATATAGATAAACAAGGACCAAAGCTGCCAATTTGAACTAAGAGTATAAAAGGCAGCGGTTTGCCATCTTGGTCCAACCTCGGTCTATCCGATTCAAACTTAAACAACACTACACGCTCCCACGCCAAACCTCCCCTCAATGCATCCTCATTTCTTGTTTTCCTGTGATTTTCTTGATAGGTATGTTTAAATCTCATTTCCTTATCAATTAGATCTTACGTTAGATTAAAGGGATTGATACAAAACACATTTAAATTCAATTGAAAATTACTAGAAACGGAGTCATAGGTTTTGTCGAAATTTACAAAGTGCTTGGAAATGTTAATTGAGTGGTGGGATAGATGCGTTTAGGGTTGTTGATCTCTAATCTATGTCTGATTATGAATAGATTAAATATATGTGTGTTCTATGATAGATTTGGCATTCATGTTTGATCGAATCTCTATAGAGTATCTTGTGTAATGTTTTGCTTGTTGGGATTTATTCATTAGGTTGAGATAATGATAGTTTGATACTTATTTGAGGATTCTTGCAAAATATTGACATGAATTACCTGAATTTTTTAAATATTGTTTGACTTTAGAGGTTAATAGCGGTTTGGACTCGTTGGTTGTATGATGTTGGTGTTGCACTATGAGTGTTAAAATTTAAGTTTGTGAGGGTTACTAAACACTTTTGCATGCCCTATAGTTCTTCAATGATTTTGAGGCTTAAAGGTAGCCTAAGGCCTAATTTGGATAAAATGTTAAGTATTAGGATGTTAAAATTGATTGCTAGGAGATCAAGAAGATCTAAAATGCCTTGGATTATGTTTTGAATTGCCAAATTGCTAGATACTTATGTTTGAGTTACGTGCTCTAGGCAGCGGTTTGCTTAGATAATTCTAAGTAGCGGTTTGCTTAGATCATTCTAAGCAGCGGTTTGCTTAGATGACTCTAAGTAGCGGTTTGCCTAAATTCGTCTTAGCAGCGGTTTGCTTGAATAGCGGTTTGAATTATTTATGAATATTTTATTTAATAAAGAAGGAAAACCGTTGCATGGTAGCAGTTTGGTGGTTTACTCTTTTAATATTAAAATATCCAAACCTCTATTTTGAATTTTTCTAAAATGGCAGCGGTTTGATTAAAATGAATATAATATTCATAGCGGTTTGGTCACGGCAGTTTGATTAAAATGAATATAATATTCATAGCGGTTTGGTCATGGCAGTTTAATTAAAATGAATTAAATACTCATAGCGGTTTGGTCAAGGCGGTTTGATTAAAAATTAAAATATTATTTTCTTATATTAATAATGTTTTATTCATAGCGGTTTAGTGGTTTGCCACACGACGGTTTACCCAAACCACTATGTGGCGGTTCATAACCTGCTACACGGCGGTTTACCTAAACCACCACATGGTGGTTTGGTAAACTGCTGGGCAGCGGTTTAGGCCAATCCCTTATGACTTGGCCCATTAAGCCCATTAACCCACTGAGCCCATTCTAAAGACAATATATTCTAGCTTAATTCCATTCGAGCTTTGTTAAACCTTTGATTGAGCTTGTCAGTAATTCCTAGACCTTTGACCATGGTTGACCTGATTGACCGTGACTATCTTGTTG
Source organism: Tanacetum coccineum (assembly GCA_026074375.1). Lineage (NCBI taxonomy): Eukaryota > Viridiplantae > Streptophyta > Magnoliopsida > Asterales > Asteraceae > Tanacetum > Tanacetum coccineum. Next base: position 16,964 of record BQNB010052569.1, read on the forward strand.
TATTTCATCGACATATCCTGATTTCGTTCATACTTATCAAACCTGGTACTGGCATGTCATACACGGCTAATATTGTCATTCTAACTTAATTTCTTCTGCTATATTGTCTATCTATGTTGATGTTCTTTTAGCAGATTAAGATGGCAGAGAGGATTGTTCCCACTCCTACTCCTACCAGTCTGACGAACAGATTCTTCAAGTTAAGGCCATGGGTTACTGTTGGAAAGGGCAATTTCTATTGGATTTACAAAGATTGCAAAAGAATTCCTATCTTTCCACTATTTAGTTGGACATTCTCTAGAACACTAATTTTCTTCAGGGATTCCTTGATCAGCAAATGTTCCAACCATCTACATTCAGTAGTTCTGGAATACCCTTACATAGGATGCAAAGACTGGGGTATACAGCTTCCAACTTGAAGAACAGTGGTTTACGTAACGCTGATCTCCTTCGTAAGGCTTTGGAGATTACCCTATGACTAAGCTTACCCATTTGTGTCACCCCAGCTGGTGATCAGGTTAATGGACTTTGGTAAACGATATTGGGCTACCTAGAGAAATTCACTTTGTTTCCAAGATGCAAGTGAACAACTTATATCAGCCATGGAGAGCAATTCTGTCTTTGATCAATCAGTGCCTAACAGGGAAGACTTTTGGCAATGACAAACCCAGACATCCTGTTCTTCAAATGTTGTGGGGTATTGTCACAAGATCCAATATTGACTAAGCTGAACTGTTGTGGGAAGAGTTTGTTCAAGGGATCCAGACTTTCTTTTCTCATCGGGCCAACCTCAATATTCCTACCAAGAAGTCAACTCCTCATGTCATTCCTTACTGTCGGTAGATTTGTCTGTAAATGAAAAGAATCAGATTAAAATGCACTTAAACGAGTAGAATCTCTAAATTTTTTACCTAGGGTTTTAAAAAATTTAAATGTACTGAGGATTGTGTTATTGATGGGCGGGATAGGTGCGGATTTAGGTGGTAATCACTCGATCATGATTGAATTAACATTGATCAGCTACATTTGTGTGATTTGAATTCTTTTGTATGTGTTTTTGATCGAAATCAGTATGTGTGTTTATGATGTTGGTTTTTCTGCTGGGATTTGTTGTTTAGGTCTTATTAATGATAGTTTGTTGCTCTGTTAATATCTTCTCTCAATATATTGGCCGATCTAATGATTTTCGTGTAGGGTTTGACTTTGGAAAGTCAACTAATGTTGTTCAGTGTTGTAACGTGTTAGTGATATGTTACTTATGCTTAGGAATGTATTGTATGACATGAATGCATGTCCCGTAGTGCTTAAAATGGTATTCGAATGTGTTTGCCTTCTCATGTTGCTGGTAGAGGTTTGCTATATGTTCGTGATAGCGGTTTGATGAAAATTCTTAATAGCGGTTTGATAAAATTGCTTGATAGCGGTTTGCTTAGGATTGCATGATAGCGATTTGAATTTATTAAATTTTTTATTTTGAGCAGGCAAATCGCTACGAGGTAGTGGTTTGATGAAGATTATTTTTATTATTTAAATAATCCAAACCGCTATTTTGAATTTTTCTTAACTGGTAGCGGTTTGATATATTTATTAAAATAATGATAGCGGTTTGGTCATGGCGGTTTGATTAAAATGAATATAATATTCGTAGCTGTTTGGTCATAGCGATTTGATTAAAATGAATACTCCCTCCGTCCCAAAATAATAGTTCGTTATTGACTTTTTAAGTTTTTTTCTTTCAACTTTGACCTTAAATATTTTTGTTTGTGTTATATAATACTTGATGTAAAATATACGAATAGATTCATTTTTGAATGTATTTTCATTGTTATAATTTTCATCAAGTGTTATATAACACAAACGAAAATATTTAAGGTCAAAGTTGATAAAGAAAGATTTAAAAAGTCAATAGGGGACTATTAATTTGGGACGGAGGGAGTATAATATTCGTAGTTGTTTGGTCATAGCGATTTGATTAAATTGAATTAAATATTCCTAGCGGTTTATCTAAATTTTCTCGTGGCGGTTTGTTCAAATCACTTCATAGCGGTTTGCTCATTCCACCTCGCAGCGGTTTGGTGTCAAGAGGGTAGCGGTTTGGGCCAGATTTTCAAAGTTTTGGCCCATTAGTCCCAATACCCTCTCACGGCCCAACCCAAAGGCACAATTACCTAGTTAACTCCCATCCGGGACTTGTTAACTGGTAAGTGTTCATCTAATATCTTTGACCAAAGTTGACTTAATCTCACCGTAATCAATCGAAGCTTGTCAATCATCATGACTAATGTTCTCATCTAACGTCAACTATATGTTATGTCTGCCTATCTTTGTTGATATCTTTGTGCAGACAACATGGCTAATGAGAATGTTCCCACTCCTGCTCCCACAAGATCATATGATCAGATACTTCCATTTGCGGCATAGGTGCCTATTGGAAAGAGCAACTTTGTCTTGGATCTTCAAAAGAAGCAAAAGAATCCAATCTTTCATATCTCTATGGATATTCTGTAAAATACAAACTTCTTCAAAGCATTCACTACCTCAGCTTCTGTTCCAACTATCTACATTCAACAATTTTGGAATACACTTACATATGAGGCAAAGACTGGAGCTTACAGTTTTTAGTTGGATGAAACCCAATTCGTATTAGACGCTGATCTTCTGAGGGAAGCTTTAGAGATAGCACCCATTGATCAAGCTTATCAGTTTGTGTCACCTCCATCAGATGATGCAATCATGGACTTTGTGAATGAGCTGGGGTATACAGAGGAAATTCACTTTGTGTCAAGAATGGCGGTGAATAACTTGTATCAGCCTTGGAGAGCAATATTGTCAATGATCAACCAATGTCTTACAGGCAAGACTTCTGGGTTTGATAGGCCCAGATACCCAGTTCTTTTGATGCTTTGGGGTATAATTACAAGTAAAAATGTTGACTATGTTGAACTCATGTGGGAAGAATTTGTACAAGCTATTCAGACTTTTCTTACTGTTAAGGCCAATCTGGGCAGTCCTACTAAGAAGGGCATGAAAGACAAGACTCACGTTATTCCTTATTGTCGGTTCACAAAGCTAATTATCTGTTATTTGGGAAGAAAACATAATCTGCATCAAAGATCTAAGTCCCCGTTACACTTTGCTGAAGAAGATCTCCGTCTTGGAAATCTCGAGTTCGTCCTCAAAGGTGAAAACGATGAAGTCTTTGGAATGAAAATTCCTAATGTGCTGATCACGAAATCTATCAGGAATGCACCTTACTACGAGGTTTACTTAGGAATGGTTGCAAAACATGATCGTAACATTGCAGCTGAAAAGGAAGGAAAGAAAAAGTCAATATCCAAAGCCAATCCATCAAAGAAACCTGCAACTGTGAAGCAACTCAAACCTAAGCCTGTTAAAGAGAAATCAACAAAGCCTTCTCCTGCAAAGCATTAAAAATTGGGTAAAGTGTAGAAAATTCACAAAGGAAAGACTTCCCTCCAACTTATTGATGAAGATGAACCAACTCAACCTAAACCTGAACCCGAACATCACGGTGAAGAGGAAGAATATGATGTAGAATGAGCTATACAGATGAGTTTGGAATCATTTCACGCACAGGGTCAAGCACATGTTGGTGGTGTGGCTATTCGAGAACCTGTAGTAAAGGCCACCCGCACTCCCTGTGGTTGAAGGCAAGGGAAAAGCAATTACAACCGAAGAACAAGCTGCACAATCACTATTGGCTCTACACACGCCAAAAAGGAGAAGTACCACGGACCAATTTATATTCCAGAGGCGGACTCCAGCTACTAAAGAGGCATCAACTGGACCCTATGTAGAACCACAAGATGACGCATCCGCAAATATAGTTCGTGATTCTCCGTCTCCTACGGATGCTGAAACAGGTGCTGATACAGACAAGACAAACAGTGGAGGTGATACTGAGATACTGTAGATTGGTGAAGAATAAGGAGAAGATGTGGCTAACATGGTGAATCTAGAAGAAAAGACTACTGAGATTGATGAAGGCCAGGCTGGATCAGACCCTAGTAAAACACCTGAGTCTCGACCTCCACCATGATGATGAAAAGATGGAAGAAGACCAGGCTAGATAAGACCCTGGAAAAAGTTGTGTGGCTCTTGCTGGACCAAAACCTGATCCCATACTCGAAGACTTCATAGCTCATGTGTACCCTAACGTTCATGAAAGCTTGAAATTTCCAGCTGATGAACATGTCGTCTTAGAGGATCTACTAAGTTCATTCGGGAATCTCTCTTCAATGAAGAATCTTGATGATGCTTATAATATTGGGGATCAGTTCATAGATGACAAATCGACTAAAGATGAACCTGGAAAACTCAATGTGGAATCAGCAATAGTTTATATGGTTACTGTTCCAGTTTATCAAGCTGACACATCTGTCCCTCCTTTATCTACTCCTATAATTGAAATCTCATCCCCTAGATCGTCTTCACCTCTTGTCCATGCACCGATCATTACAGCAACAACCGTGACTACATCAACAACCCTTGCACTACCACCACCTCCACCAACACAAAGCTCATCAGATACTGAGTTGGCTGCTCGGGTTTCAGCATTAGAAAAGAGGAATGCAGAATTGGAGCAGGCATTCACCAACCAGAACAAGACTACCAACAATCTTACCTCTAGGATCTTCACACTAGAGCATCACGATCTGGAGTACATGATCGAAAATTTTGTTCGTGAGACCGTGAAAGAAAATGTGCAAATTGCTCTTCGTGCTCCACTGCTTTAAAGCTTCAGAGATCTGTCTGAGATTGAAATGAAAGAAATCCTCCATTAGCGAATTGTTGAAAGTGGCTCTTATAAGAATCACACAGAACATGCAGATCTCTATGAAGCTCTTGAACGTTCTATGGCTCGTGACAACATGGATGAATTTATTGCTGAAAAGGCTAAGTCTCAAAAGAGACGTCGTGACGATCAAGATCCCCCCACAACCTCCTCCTAAAAAGTCAGATCAAAGTAAAAATAAAAAGCATGATACTGATGCATCTGCTTCAAGACCATATCATCCTCAGACGTCTTCAGCCTGGAAAACCACTAACACCAAGGACCCTCCTTCTAGCTCCTCCAAACAACAGCAAACTTTACAATCTGAACAACCTATTGATGACGTTCCAACATTTAATGTAGTGCATATCTCAGATTCAAAAGACGTCAGTGTTGCCCATCTTCCTAAGATAAAGACTCAGCCTACATGTTAAGGCCCTTACCGATAAAAGACAAGCCAAGAGTCTAGAGCCATACTAGACTGTACCTTCAATGATCTTCTTAACTCGAGAACAACTTAGGAAAACGCACTCTCCAATCCTAAAAAGATCGCTGCGGAAACAAGTTGCTTCGGAAGATTGTATATGGATCTATTCATAAAATGTTCTGCAAAGGTTAGGGAAGAAAAGCTTAGCAAGTCTAATTTGGAAGTCCAGCATTCAAGGTAGTCTAAGCTTCACGAGAACAACATTGTCCTACCCAATCTCCCGATGGGAAGAGTGTCACCGGCTGCTTACGAATCAAGTTGATTTGGTTAATCCTGAGGGTCATCGGTTCGTGCCTGATGTGAGCAAACCGATACCCCTAGGAGGACCACCAGCTCAGGTAACTATTCAGCCATAATTCTTTTTCAATAAGGATTTGGAATATCTTATATCAGGTGACACATCCCCAAGGCAGCTTCCTTCGTCATATCTAAAGCTTAAAGCCGCCACAATCCATACTTTGGGCTCGAAGAACTAGTATCCGTCACTGTGGATTGAAAGTGAATGTGATTACAATATTAGTGCAGCCTACGGTATTACTCACTAGTGGTTTAAGAGAAAGGAATTCTACATCACTAGACACAATGCCTCCTCTGATCGTTATGCAGTCAGATCTCATATGCGGATTCTTAGTGTCATCAGTCTTAAGAAATTTGAAAGATACGGTTACGCCTTTTTGAAGAGATTGTTATCCACAGATCTGACTACAAAGAGTACAAGATCTCGGAAGCTGACTTCAAAAATCTGCATCTGAATGATTTTGAAGATCTGTACCTGTTTCATCTTTTAAGAAAGCTTTCGACCACTTCCATGGATCTGACAAAGATCATCTATACAATGCAGTAAATATGTGGATCAGGAATATTGTCTTTAGACAACGTGTGGGAGACTTGTATCTCGACATTGAGAGCTATCAAACTAAGCTCAATCTTACATAACCAAACTGGGATGCATCGGACTTTCTAATTCAAAAAATGGAGTACACATCACAGCACACCGAGGGCCGTTAAATCTACAAAGAAAGACATGAAGTGAAAGAATGTTGATGCGAATAAATGAGGTCACAAGTTTAGTGAGGGTACGTGATAAGAGTTTTAGACAAGCTGCATCAATATGATAAAGAACATCAAACTAGTTCGAGTACAATCGGGCATGGAGAATAGATTTGGTTAGTAGGAATGACAAAGGAGGAGCAAGAGTTTATTGAGGTAAATCGAGAGAAGACCTCAAGATTAAGGAGAATAGACAGAAATCTCAAAAGCTTTGGTGGTGAAACTAATAAATGTTGGACTTACAGACTTATCTATGAGATCAAATTAAATCATTCCGGATACTCAGGTCAATATCATCTTATCTTGGATATATAATCTTTGCACATTCGCTAACATTGATGTAGTGTATACTTAAATATTTTCAGTGACAAGTATAAAGTTTTTTAAGAGTTTCTCGTTAAACTTAAAATCTTTCAAATTTTTTATACTTGTCACTCACGCGTACCCTCATTGATTAAGGGGGAGCATCAATATGTTCCCCATTCGGCTTATAAATAATTAGCACATTTTTCTCCTAGTTTTTCCAACATACTTGAATCCATTGGTATCCAAAATATCAAAGGGTTTGAAATTTTTGATAAGGAGAGAAATGTGATTTAAATATGAAAACTGATAAAAATGTGATTTTGTAGACTCACGTGTATACTCCATCCTCCTTGTGCTAAACATTTTCGTTTAGTCGATGCACATGTTGAAGGGGAGCGTTTCAAAAAATTCAAAAACAATCAAGTTACTAAAAGCTTTGATATTTATATCACAAGTACCTGATTGAATTTTTCAATTGGTTTTTACGGCAAGGTGAACTCTACCAAAAAGTTCGACCATGTATTTAATTTTATCAGAGTTATAAGGCTGGTAAGGTTAGGTATTAGTTCCCCATCAGCCATAATTGAGGATCACCCAGGGATAATTCCATAGTTAGTGAAGAAATCCTTAGGTATGCCATAAAAAAGATATAAACGTAAGAATAAGGGAAAAGTGCCGGACTGAATGGAGCGAGAACTGGAAACCTAAACCCAACAAGTACTAGTCATGAAGTCCTCGATAATCTCTGAAGTGGTTAAAGAATTAAAAATAAATTAAGGATAAAAAAGGGCTAAAAAGAAAGAACCCTCCATACACTAAGGCCGGAACCGGGTCAATACATCAGCGTTAGAATCAACAATGATTGAGTACAGACATTGAAGACTTGACAACAGTAGACCCAGTGATTATATTGCACAACCCTGCCCTACACTCAAACTCTCTCAAAAGATTTCTGTTTCATATTCTCACGAGAGACATAAACACATTATCTCTTTACTTTCTCACTCCGATTTCTTTGAATTCAAAAGGTAGCAGTCCGCTCCAGCCTCCGATTACTAAAACTAAAACGCACAATTAAGTCTAGAGCCCAGAGATCATCAATTAATCTCATTAGAACACTATTCCATGTTTACTTGTTACTCACACAATGTGAAAACAAGGATTATCATAAGAGATCCACGCAATAACCTTGTGGTTTGTTGCCAGAACAACCGAGTGATACTTGCAGTATTCAAATGAAGATGGAAAAGAGCCTACTTAGCCAACATCAAGACAAGCACATGGTATGATACTTTTAAGTATCCTTAATAGTCAAACTTGTGACACTGAATATCGAATCTGTCAGATTATGATTGACGGTTGATGAAATTTTGATGAAAGCTAAAAACTCTCATGTGTTACTAAAACACTTTCACAGTGACACGTGTGGTCATTTTCAAATTAAATTATCTCTTCAAATAGTGAGATAGTAACTCAATGATCAGAACTCTTAGCCGTTCTATTAGTAGCAATACTATTAGTGAGGTTGCCTCGCTTGAAGGTGGTCCGTAAAAGAAGAATACTAGCAAGTACAGGAATCTAATGATCTGCGTTAGAGATCTTAACTCTTTGAGCTGGAAACCCTGTCAAGAGAGTTTCTATAATGAATCTACCTAATCACAGTAAATATTAATACAGTAAAACGTCCTCAACAGAACCGATGTTAATGTAAAAAAAAAAAACAACCGAACTCCAATGAATGACAAATATATTCATCAACAAGCTTTATCGCTACCATGTTTTTATTCAGAATACATAAGATGGAGATTGCAGATACCTCCATTCTAGCAGAGTCAAGTCATATTGCCACATGCACATACTCCAAGATGAATGATTATAAGCATCAAGAAAAAATGACCCAAGAGCATCCAATAAACTCGAATTCAACTTCTTCTCAAGTATGTCAAAGTGATCGAAGTTTATGAATTGATGAAGAAATATGAACATAAAGTCAAGCTTTCAAGATTGCAAAAGTATGAGCATGTCAGCCCAAAAGTCACAAGCACACAAGATGGTAAAAGATCACAAGATGATGATTAGAGATTAAGTTTGGATGATGATCTCAAGAAAGCTAAGATCACATACAATGACAATCTTGAAGAAACAAGTTCAAGCTACAAGTCAAAGATCACTACATAAACATGCAAGACAATAGGATCAGACATTACACAAAAAGGATCTCAAAATCAACAAAAAGCTACAACACTAATGATCAAGGTCACAGAGACAGATATCTAAGATCACCCCTTAGAGGGAGATAGTTAGAATACAAAAAGTGTTTGATCATTTATGAGATCTCAAACGATCCGTCCCATAGGGGAGATTGTTAGGATTCATTTTAGTGTGAAGTTACGAATCTTATCGATCCTCACAGCCCTTGTAAAAGTAGATAATTATAGAGTATTATTTAGTGAAGCTAACCGAGCCAAAGCAAAGAAATCCCATGCAAGCCCATGGAAATCCTGGTTTAATCCTTTGTATAAAAAGCCTACACCACCACAATGAGAGGGGTAGTTGGTTGAATCATTTTACACACACAAAATAGTGTGTTTTTCATATGTTTCTCCCTTCCATCTCTCTCTCTCTCTAGCTTTCTCTATCTAGTTCTATATTTGTGTAAAAATTAGGAACCTACAACATCAATAGAGAAATGTAAAAGAGAGCTGTTCAAAACGACTCTCCCCAAGCTCTATTTCGTGAACGCTTTAGAGATTGTCAGAAATTTAGATAAATACATTCTTCTGATCGATATTCGAAAGTGGTCCTACAAATCACATTCCGGACACATAACTCTCCACGAAGTCTAGAGGCCATCTATGGATTGTGAAGACCTAGGAAAGAATTGCTGAAGCAATAGCCAAGTCACGTAAGAGATTGCCGTGACGACCAAGAATCCTCCACCACCACCTTCAAAAGAACTCAGACCCAAAATAAGAAAAAAGGCAGGATTCGGACACATCTTGCTTCAAAATAAGTCTCAGGCAGCTCAAACGACCTCTCCTGAAGACTTCTACATAAAGAATCCTGTCTTTTAGCACCTCCAAGCAATAATTACAGCCTCTCATCTGAGTAACCTATCGAAGAATTTCCAATACCAGATGATTTCATATCTCAGTACGTCAGAGGACACCGAGGTTGCCATCTACCAAAGAATCAAGACCAAGAATAAAAAAAAAAACCACCAAGAATAGACCAGACTAGTTGAGCCTCGTACCAGAGGAAGACATACCGAAACTCTAAACAGATTGGGGACATTCCTTCGAATGATGGTCCCTAAACCTGAGAACATCTGGGCAATGCATTTGCAAATCGTATCAAGATCTTTAAAGAAAACAAGCTACTTAGGAAAACAAGGAGAAGTGGGTTTCCTTTATTAAATGGTACTGAGTAAGACAGATTAAGAAGTCCAAAGCTTAGAGCAAAGCTTATTTGGAAGTCCAGCTTCATCATATAGTCAGATCATTTCACACGAACAACATTTCCCTTTAATTTCATATGGAAGAGTGTCACCTGTTGCTTACAGATCAGATTGATTTGGTTAATCTTGAGGGTAACCAAGTTGTACCTGACGGGAGCAAACCATTACCTCTAGGAGGTCCACCTAGTCAGTTAACAATTCAAACACAATACTTCTTCAATAAGGATCTAGAATATCTTATGTCAGGTAGCAAAGAAAGAAGGAGTGATCTGTCTATATCTAAGCTGAAAGCAGCTCACTATCCAGACTTTGGGCTCGAAGAACTAGTACCATCACTGTGGATTGAAAGTGAACGTGATTACAATATTAGTACAGCCTACAGCGTATCTCACACTATGATATGTTTAAGCACAAGGAATTCTAACATCCAGCAAGACACAGTGCCCACTGCAGATCAACAGGTTAGTCAGATCTCACATGCGATTTCTTAGTATTGTCATTGCTCAAGACCATTCTCCAATACGTAACACCTACTTAAAAGAGATTGATTTACCAAGCTACAACAAAGAAGACAATATCTCTATAAGCTGACGTTCAAACTCTGCATCCAAATGATTATTGAAGACTTGTACCAGCTTCATCTACAGGCAAGCTAAACCACATGATCATTGCTGACATAGTTCATCTCTTCAACGTATCCAAGACTTGGATAAGAACATCATCATTCAGAAACTTTTGTGTAGATCGATTTGTTAGGCTATGGGCTATTGTAACAGTTATGAAACGAAGCTCAATCACCCTAACCAAATTGGATGCAATCTGACTCTGTTCAAAGAGATTACATCATTGTCCATAACCGAGGGCGGTAACTAATAGAATAGAAATATCAAAATAAGATGATACGTGAGACAGAGGTGCTCAAGTTCAGCAATGGCACATTGACAAGAATTCTAGAAAAGCTGGATGTCAGGGTCAAAGACTACATGCTATTCAAGTTCAACCCGGGCATGGTGCATAGGATTTGGTCTGAGGATGATAAAAGGAGGAGTAAAGAGTTTATAGAGGTGATTAAGAGAAGGCTCAAGATAAAGAGAATTTTCAGGAGTCTCGAGCTTTAGTCAGATGAAGGATAAGGATTTTGACAAAAGACAGCATACCAGAAACAGAATGCTTCCATCATTCTGATACTCAGGTCAATAGCATCTTATATTGTATAATATATCTTGTACATTCTTAAGTAGTGTATCTTTAGGTGTTAAGTGTCAATGTATGAATTTTTCATGAGTTTTTCGTTAAACTCAAAATCTTTCAAAATTATTATACTTGACACTCACTATACCCCCGTGAGATTGAGAGGCGAGCATTAATATGATTCCCTATTGGCTTTGAATAGTCAGTCACTTTTGCTCCAGTATTTTTCTACAGATTTGATCAATTGATATCCTAAATATAACAAAGGTTTTAAAATTAAAATAAGGGGATAAAAATGTGATTAAAATATGAAAACTGATAAAAATGTGATTATATGGACTCACGTGTATACTCCATCCTCCATGTGCTAAACATTTTCGTTAACTATGCTTATGTTGTTGGGACATTTCTGAAAAGTAAAAAAACAATCGAAGGTACAAAACCGTTAATATTTATATCACAAGTACCTTGATTGCGAGTTTTCAATGGATTTATGGCAAGAGAAAAGACCAAAGACCGTACCATGAATTTAATTTATCGAGTTATAAGTTTGTAAGGTTAGGTATTAGTTCCCCATGACCTAGCCATAACCGATGGATCTACACAGGGACAAGTAACTAGTTATGTAAAGTCCTTAGGTATGATACAAAAAATGAGTAAAAGTGATAATAAGATAATAGTGCCGACTGAGATGGAGCTAGTACTGGAACAAACCCAACAAGGTACTATTCATGAAGTCTCAGTAAGAACTGAAGGGGTTGAAAAATGAAAAAGGAAATAAAGGAAAAAGAGAAAAGAAAGAAGCCCTCCATACACTTAGGCATCAATCGTAATACATCTACTGTCCGAATCCAATGAGTATTGCTGACATTAAAAAAAGATCCGTCTGACCCAGTATGCAAAGACAACCCTCTCCAGCCACTCAGAAATCAGTCTTCAAAAGAATTTATTTTTCATTCCCACAGAGACTAAACACGTTATCTAATGCCTTTCTCAACTCCGAGTTATCCGAAATTGAAAAGTGCAGTCCGCCTAGCCTCTGATCACTAAAAATAAAACCACAATTGAGCATAGATCCAAGAGATCATCCAAAAATCTCATAGGATACTATTCTAATTTTGCTTGACATCACACACGTGAAAACAAGGATACCATAAGAGTCCTACGATATCCTTGTGTAATGCCTAGAACATCCACTGTGATACTTAAGTATTCACAGAAAGATGAGAAATCCTCTTGAGCTCAACATCAAACAGCTCTAGGAGGTACTTTTGTGAGACCATTAATGGATCAAACTTTGTGACACAAGTGATATCGATTTGGACCAGTTATATTGACGGTTGATGATTTTTGATAAAAGCTTTACACTTTTGATGTGTTACCAAAAACACTTACTCCAGTGACACGTCAATTTTATTATTGATTTTCAAAATCAATTTTCTCTTCAATCGGTGAACTTTGTCTAACTGATTCACTTAGACTTTGTTGTCTGTAACATCCCGCTCTCACTTCCCCCGATAAAAGACCAATAGTTACGTTAGGGTCATATCAGAACATATACACGAGCGAAGACTTAATAATCAAAAATACCAAGTCATAAATTAAAATTGACTTCCAATAATATTAAATTATCAACAACGTCAAAAAAGAAAGAAGATCTCAAAGAAAGGTCTTAAACATAAGTCCAAATAAAAAGGTTCTTCAAGGTTGGGCTCTAAAAGACTCCACTCTCAACACTCATATCCCAACTTCCCGCTTAGTACCTGCCGCAGGAAAAGAAAACGCGGCTAAGCTAACGCTCAGTGAACATAATAAAAAATAACGTATATAAAACAAAGCATTAACGAAACGGATCACAGAGAACTGCCAAACAAATGCCAAACATAAAATAATATTATATAAATAACAATGGAAAGGATAAGAGTAATACAAAGGAATGCCCCTGAGCCCAACAAATGTCTAAACATGATTCAAAAATAGACCCGAATCAATAAATCAGATAGTCTAATCACATGTTACACAGGATTGGCAACTCTATGTACCAAATGAGATGATTGGGGTGTATAGCACACACACAACCATTCACCTGAACTGAACGGAACAAAGTACTTAGGATGCATCCATACGCTCCTGCAAAACAAAGTTAAATCCATATACACAAGCACTATTGCAGAGTAACATAATATCTAATCAAATCATAATCAGTAGCACATACAAAAGGAAACGACGTGATACCAATCACACCGCCACAGATATGTCAAGTCATTGGTGGCATCATGACATGGTCATGGTACCCTCCATGACTAGTTTTAAATAGCTCGGGGCAAGATTTAGGCAAAGATATAAGAAAACAATTTTCGAATAATCAAATATGGAAACGAATCATAGAAGCATATCCAAACAAGAACCAACAATTCATACAGAACGAATAATCGAATCAAACGGATAGTCAACCATCAAATGAGTCATGATTACGATAGCAAATCAAAGGGAATATCAAAAAACATCAAATAGATCAGTATGCTAAACAAATATAATGAAGTGACCTTAGTAATAGGACGGAAAAATCTAAAACGAATAAACGGAACGGACCTAAAGAACTATAAACCTAACAATATTAAAGAGAGGTAAGTATCAAGAATATATGTACCTTTAACGAATAACAATCAGATGAGAGCGACCACGAGGACACAAGGTACATAAGCCTTTTCACTGAATCTACACAAATCCATGATTACATATTATTATCTATCTTATTTCATAAGTTTAATCACTTGATCTTATCATAAATAAAGTTTACTTGACTTAATTAATGTTTCCAAAAAATTTTGATTTTGACTACTTATTTAAAGGTAAGTTTCCATACATAAATGATCCATAAAAACACTCTAAAATTACACCAAAACTTATAGAGGATCCCTACAATATGTCTACTACACCCATGATTAATTGGTTTAATTTATTCATGATTAAGTAATCCCATTGACCCTTGTTACCCAAAAATTGACTCCGAATTTGACCATGCAGAACCTTTGAAAAGTTGACGTGTAAAAACCCAACTTAGACAACTCAAAAAATTCTAAAAGAAATCATGGATGTAGCTAATATCATGAAGATTATCCCACGAAAATTTCAAAGACTAATCCGTTATGGTTTGAGAATTAAAAATCAAATACTACAATAAATTTTCGGATAGAAATTCCAGGATTCGACACTTAAACATATAAAATCAAAAATCAACCTTCCCAACCTCCAATGACAGAGGCCGGGATTTTTCAGAAACTAGATCATTTAACTCACTTATGCTCAATATTTGTCCAAAAATCAATTTTTAAGCATTAAGTATAAACCGCCTATGAACATGACCTAAAATTTCTGCCTGATTAATACCCCAAGAAAACCCTAATTAACCCCATAAAAACCAACCCTAGAGTTTTCTAATCAAGTAGTTTTCTTTATAATAACACTTTTAATAAACATCTTAGGAGTATCATACAGTATTATTTAACTAATTTAATTATCATTAAACCCTAGAGAAAATTGACAAGACAGAACACATTATTTCTTACATCTTTTAGGTTTATGAAAACTTTACATATGTATCATGGTGACACAAATGAAACAAAATCAAGAATTAAGACTATGGAGACCAGAATGAAGACAAGAACAAGAACAAACACCAAGAATCAAGGACCACACTAAGAACACCAAGGCTTGAAAACTCTACCCGAATCACCAACTTCTTCTTGCAAATTTTTGAGATGATTACACAAGATTTTTGGGAGTGAAATTTTTGAGAGAATATGGAGAATGGGGGAGGAGGGGGCCGGTATATATAGGAGAAAAAGAGAAGGAAGACAAAATCTTTTATAACTTTAAAAAGATTACACATTATTCACACTTCATTCCTAAAATATGTTTTGCTTAACAAAATAAAAGATTTGGTGTATCAACACCTATAGGGGCCGACCAATAGAAGCAAAGGAGGGGGGACAAAATAATTTTTTTCCTATTTTGAAGATTACACAAAATACTTGCTAAAATCTTTTAATACTTATCCCTTAAAATAGGGTTTTTATATAAAGTAAGTAAATATACAAAATAATCAAATTTACAAAATATATTCTTTTATTTTTTTTAAAACAAAATACCTTATGTTATATCTTTATAATTTCCCAAAATTATAACCTAAGGTTTTATTTTCAAATACTTATTAATAAACTTTAGGTTATATTTCAAATTAACAAAATGAAATGAAATTCAAATTTTTGGGTTTTACAACTCTTCCCCTCTAAAAAGAAAATTTCGTCCTCGAAATTAAAATAGGTAAATGAATTAAAGGTTATTCGGATTATCAAGGATGACACGATTGGTATGACAAATGATATGGCGCGATGAACAGCTAACCAATTTCATAACAAAGAATGAAAATAAATCACACAATTTCTAAGGTGAAGCAATTTAGCGAAAACGAATCTAACATCAGATAATGAAGCGGACAGCTCTGATAAACGGGTCAGACTAATTCATAGGCGTAGATATTTGGTAATGTATAATTAAGTAGTGTATGGAAGATGCTAAGGTGTTTAACAAATAAACAAAAACCACAGAATGTGTTGCACCAGCATCAAATAAGACAAAAACAGCACGATCATTCTAGAAGAGAGTTCTCGAAATGGTACCTGGAGAGTTAGCCACCTGATCCTTGGTCAAAGAAAATACTTGCCCCTTAGCAGCAGGTAATCAACGAATGAAATAGCGAAGACAATTTAAAGCTAAGATCAAAATACGAAAGGAAGCGATCATATCAAAATACGAAAGGAAGCCTAATGTCTACCCAATCTTCACAGGTCATAACCTAGGTTTTACAGGTCAAAATGGCTCTGATACCATAATTGTCAACCATCACCCCCCCTCTGCTCCGATAAAGATACTAATGAAAAACCCTAAAATCAGATATAATGCAAAAATTACAAAATGCCCGCAATGTACAGAAAAGTTTAATAATAGCATAATATAAAAACAATCAATTGTTATAAATAATAAAATACATCATTTACAAGTTATAAAAAAATTTATATAAGATTAAAATATCTTATATTAAGCAATAATAAAATATTTCTTATATATATGCATTTTGCCGAAAGTAATTATAAGTTAAATACTTATAATAATGCAATCAATATAAAATAAATAGGGAAATTATAAAATCTTTTTAGGAAAAATTAAATCTGATTTATCCCCTTGAATACCCAAAAAACACGGCTATTTTTTTAATATCTTTTAAATACAATTCTTTCATTGTAAATATCTTAAAAACCATTCCAAAACCCAAAACAATTAAAGTGCGACCATAATTTTTTAAGGCAAGAACGATTTTTCCAGGGTTCCTTGGAGTACAATGGAGCTAAGAAAATTATTGGTTCATTGGTTTGAACTTGAATTCGATTTTTGGTGTTCTTTTTTTGAATTCGAAATACCTTAGCCACCTCAATAATTCATAAAATCATCCATAATAATTCAAGGAATATTTATACTCATTTTACATTATATAATCTGATATGTTCAAGAGAAAGTTACCATGCACGTAATATTTTTGATTATTAAGCTTAAACATGATCTAAACCCGTAAATAATTGCAAAGAATTTTTTTGGTGTATCGGCTCTAAATAAATTTAATACATTCCGATTATAATATTTTATGACTTGAAATATCATAGTATGACCAGATAAATTGTTATAAAATTGTATAAAAGATTTAATAATTATTGTGGAATTTCAATTCTATCCCGATTTTGAATTATGAAAGAAATGACGGAATAATTGAAACGAATTAGGATTAGTGTTTATTATATTTATTCCCAGACCCATACATGACTAATGATGTAAGAAGAACTTATGAAATTATTGTGGAAAATTCTAATTATGTATTGGCAATTTATTGGTTACCCGATTGTGTTTTAAAAGATAAGGGTGTTTTTGTAATTTCTGAACTTTGGGGGCTGATTATGGCATGTTAATAAATGTATAAGATTCTGTGAAAAATAAGTATAAGTATAAAATGTCATTTAGAAACTTTGTTATGTTTAAACAGATAAATTATATATAAAAATATATAGTTAGTATTCGAATTGTAATTAAAATCTGAGGTACTACAGTGTCAATATATGAAAATCCAAGTAATCGATCAGCAAATTTGAAAGTATAAAGAAAAAATACCATATTTGATATTATAAGGGCTTGTATTAGCAAAATGGATAATTAAAGATTATGTATAATTAAATTAATAACTAAAAGGACTAATTACCGTAAATTATGTAAGATCAAGGAATTGATGTAAAATACTATTTATAGAAACCTGCTAATTATAGAAACATGCTATTTATGGAAACTTACTATTTATAGAAACCTGCTAATTATAGAAACATGCTATTTATGGAAACTTACTATTTATAGAAACCTGCTATTTATAGAAACCTGCTATTTATAGAAACCTGCTATTTATAGAAACCTGCTATTTTTAGAAAGTCTATTGTTGGGAAGTTTAATTATGGAAACTTATTAAATCAGGGAAGTTATCATTTATGGAAAGTTAATTAAGGAAAGTCTATGTTTGGAAACTTACTATAATTAGAAGCTGCTATTTTGGAAAGTACCCAATATAACAAGAATACTAATCATGAAACATATTAATCATGGAATATGTTAATCATGGAACGTACTAATCAAGGAATCATGCTAATTATAGAAAGTTACTAAAAATAGAAAGTTACTAAAAATAGAAAGTTACTAAAAATAGAAAGTTACTAAAAATAGAAAGTTACTAAAAATAGAAAGTTACAAAAAATGGAAAGTAACCTTAATCATGAACAAGTAACTTATATATGTCCTTTAACATGTAGATCGCATTAAGCAGGAGTAGCTTCCATCTTCTTATCCATCTCTTTCCGTTACTGCTGGACATAAGGTACGGATATTCCGTCCTTTCAGTAAGGACATTCTTTCTTTTCATGATTCATCCCCAGAACTGCTATGCTTCCCCATTTTTATGTCTTTTGCCATGATCCTTTACATGTTTGATTTCATGACTTATTCTATTGCCCGAGCTATATATACGCATGACCATGATTTACATGACTTACCACCTAGTCATGGAGGTACCATGACCGTGACACATGAGGCACCTGTGTCACGACTCTTTCGCGTTGAGAGTGATTTCACGCGGCGTCCCTTTTCATGTTACCAGATTATATTTCATGTTTGGCCATTATTATTCAGGGGCGTATGGGTGCATCCTAGTTTACATGTTTACACGTTCATGGTGATTGGTTGGTGTGTGCTCTACATCCCATCACATTGGAGCTGATCCCTCCACCCATATTATTATAAGAGGTCACCCCTCTATTACATGTTGAGGCAGCCCCTCTATTATATGCATGTATTCACGACATTATTATTATGACATGTATGATTATATGAGCTCGTGGGCATTCCTTATTATTTATGTTTATACTATCCATGATATCTCATGACATCTTTGACTTCACGTTACCATGTTTTACATGTTTATTTCCTATTCCTTCATGACGTATTCTCCAGGTTTCCTCATGACACTCATGATCTTTCCGCTGCTTTATACTTATTATCCAGGATTCATACTTATTACTTACATTGTTATTATATCCGTTCACTGAGCGTTATGCTCAGCCGTATTTCTTTCTCTTTCTTATACGGCAGGTATCTAGAGGGAGATTGGGCATGAGAGAGTGTGTGCTTAGGAAGTGACCTATTTAGCTTCCTTTCTTTATATCGCAGACACTTTGATGTGCTATACTATCTTGGACACATGTTTTAGTCCTTTAGACTTCTTTTACGTTATTCATGTTGATCTCATAATCGGGAGCCGATGTTTGATTCCGGCTTTCCACTTTGTTCTATGTTATCATTTATGACTTTATGCCTTTATTATGCTTTGATATGACACCATGATTATGACGTTTCGGCCTACTCTCCGGAGCGGGTTTGGGTCGTTACAGGTGCTTTCCTTTCTTGTCTTCAACCGTAACAACAACAAAAAAATAAGCAACCCAGAAATAAGCCACAGACATAAGCTTGTAAATAAGCTCAAATAAGCATGGAAATAAGCAAGAAAATGACCAAATCTGTTGATAAGTTATTAGATGAAGAGGATAAAAAAAACTCATAAAAATAAAAAACTATTATTAAACAGTATCTTGCAACACCAAAAAATAAATGGACTAGGAAAACAACAAAAAAAGCTGTTACAAAACAGTTTTATAACAACACAAAAAAACAGTTTTGTGCACTTTTTAACAAAAAAACAACCAAATAAGCTTAAAATGAGCTCAAAATCACGAAACCCAACAAACACAAATACATAACACCCTCGGTTAGCTCTTGATACCAATTGATAACGATCGAAAACACCTTTTCGGGAGGTCTTGGTTGATCAAAATAAACTATATGGATCATTGTGTAGTTTTAGTGAGAGAAAGTAGAGAGAGGGGATGAACACCAAAAGATGAAAGATTAGATTGAAAGGAAAATGGAAAAAGAACAAATGAATATCCACCCCCTCACGGAGGGCCATGAGGGGTATTTATACTAAAACAAAAAAGCCAACTATTCCTAGTTAACATAAATGACCCCTGCGTGACACGCGTGTTCTAAGAATTGTCCAATTCCGGTTAAGACGCCTAGCTTCCCACTAAAAAGTGCGGCTTACAATATAACAGCTACCTTGCATTTCAAATGTTACAAAAAATTGTCCCTAATATAATATAGGAAATACAAATTTTTGACTGTTTTAGCCCTCTATTTGTAATTTACACTTTTGGTTCCAGCTAACTTTACAAAACAATAGCACTTCTAAGTCAATTAAGTTCTAAAAGTGACAATTCAGGTTTTTATTAAGCTCCAAATAAGCCATATATGCTGTTAAGCTTTTCAAATAAGCTTGGGAGGGAGCTTTTTTTGCTAATTAGACCTTATTGGGTCCGTTAAGGTCCAATAAGTGTTTAAAGGTCCGATTAAGTTTTAAAAAGCACTAAAGCATTCGTTAAGCTTATATGTAAGCAACATACTAACTATTCCTAGTTAACATAAATGACCCCTGCGTGACACGCAGTGTCTAAGACTAGTCCAATTCCCGTGTAAGACGCCAGCTTCACTAAAAGTGAGGCTAACATAAACAGCACCTAGCATTTCAAATGTTACAAAAATAGTCCCTAACTATAAGGAATCCAATTTTTGACAGTTTTAGCCCCTCTAGTTTGTAATTTACACTTTTGGTCCCTTAACTTTACAAAAATCGCATTCTAAGTCCAATTAAGTTCTAAAAAGTGACATTAGATTTTATTAAGCTCCAATAAGCCATATAAGCTGTTCCAGCTTATAAATAAGCTCGGGAGAGCTTATTTTGGCTTAATAGACCTTATTGGGTCCGTTAAGGTCCAATAAGTGTTTTAAAGGTCCGATTAAGTTTTAAAAAGCACTAAAGCATTCGTTAAGCTTATTTAAGCTACATAAGTCTGTTTGGCTTATTAATAAGCTCGGATGAGCTTATTTTGAGCTTATTAGGACTGTGCCCATATTGGGCCTCGCTAATAACCACAAGGTCCATTAAGGGCTCGGCTAGCTTCTTATATGTATGTTAGGATTTCAAGTGAATCAAATAAGCACCCCTAGTCCTTAAATAAGCTCGTAGAGCTTATTCATGAGTCGTAGGATAATTACAGGAGGCTTATTTGGCCTGATAGGGTTCGTCGGTGGCTATTGGACTCGCAAGGCCTAATAGAGTTTTAACTTATGCATGTTTGTTATATATGAGTTCAATAAGTTATCTTAGTTAAGCCAATAAGCTTGCAGGAGCTTAAAAATAAGCTATGGATCTCGCTCGTGGGCTGTTGGACCGGTTGGGCCCAAGCCGTAAGCTTATGTGGGTCATATAAGGCCCATTATTTTCCCTAGTAATTTATATGGTTCGAATATAGCCCTAGCGACCACGTTTTGTTTGTTAGCTTACATATGTTGTTCGTATCCCACATGCAAACGTTTACTAATGTCGCATGCATGTTCCCAAGCCCTAGTATTGCGTTTACAACAAGTGCTTACGTATAGAATTTGTGTGACCAAGTAAAACGAACCCATGACCACCATGATCCTTATTTTTGTATTTTAAATGATTGATTAAAGCTTAACTCAATATTTTATCATGTTTTATACATGTTTGCACCACACAAGGCCTCATATACTTAATATACGCATGTAAACCATGCATGGGTCAAACCATGCATGTTCGTGCCCACGTTAACCTTGTTACACACAAGGTAACATGACTCTTTCTAACTAGACATGCTAAAACGACTAGAATATAGATAGATAGGAGTTTAGTTCTACTTACAATAGTCATAGGCTCTTGGTTTTTGATTGAGAAGCAAACCCGAATCGTATAATCCCCAAATCGTATAGGTATGATTGTATTTTCCTTCCTAGTCTAACCCAATGCCTTAGAATCCTTGTCTTGTGTAATGTGGTGTCGTGTTTGAGTAATGCTTGGCTCGGCTTAATGCGTACCGAAGCAAAGAGGGGGAAAACAAAGTATTCTTGGTCTAGAAGGAGTTTGTGAGTTTTAGAAAGGTGTTATGTGACAATGTAAGTGTGTATATATATATACACATAAGCTAGTTAGTTTCCATTAGTCCTAAACTAACCAAAAACGAGCCTTGTGAAGTGGTTTTAAGGATTTCTAGCTAAACCACTTAAGTACAATCTTTAATTAGAGGATATTTGTACAAGATTTAGCTAGATACTAGAAATCTTATGATTTGTGTATGTGTGTGTGTATTGCCGCGGCAAAACAAGGCAAAGGGAGTCAAATGAGTCTTTATCCATTGTGTATTAGTTAGCTAGGGGACCATTAGTACTAGTATTAATTAGTAGGAGATGTACATGTACTTAGTGTAGATCATTTGGAAGATTTCTAGTTGCTTTGATCCCATAATTCGGCTCTAGTGGGTTGTGTACACAAAATTGATTTAATTTTTGTGTTAAGGTTGTAAAAGTGGGTATTGGTTTGAGTCTAGGTAAGTCTATGTATTTCCGGGGTGTGTCCAAATGTATTTTATTGCGAAACGTAAACCTTTTACGTGACCAATAAAAATAATTTACTCCAAGTTAATAATTATCTTCTTAATAATTATATATTACTTGGTTGATGTAAACCTTAATTTATTTGATTACCGTTTACATTAAATGGTTATTTCTAGTCTACGCGATTTAGCTCAAAAGCAAAATTAAAAGTAAACGCGTATCGGACCAAAATAAATAGTGACAAATAATAGGAGTCGTAAAATGACCTGAAATTGAGAAATGTTACATTTCTTTTGTCGAATTTTAGTGTTAAGTCCAATCTTGTATTAACCAAAATTTGTACCATTTTATCTTTGTCTTTTAAATACTTGTCTTTAATTTAGTGTCATTTAAATACTTGTCTTGTGATTTCTTTTAAGTTAATGCAATTTAAAGTTTTCCTTTAATTATTGTCATTTAAGCTTTCATTGTCTTTTAAATACTGTTTAAGCTCTTGTATAAGCTTTTTGAAACACTAAAAGCTTATATTGAAGCCTGTTTAATTTTCTGTCAAAAAAATCAAAAAATCAAAAAAAAGGAAGCTGTCAAATCAAAAGGAGCAAGGTATATCTTGGATGGCCTTAGGTTAGAGCTTCATGGGAAGCATTAGGAAAGGTTTATAAGCTGTTGAGAGCTTATTGTCTTGCCAAAAAGCTAAGGACCTTTGTGAGTTTACTTTTTCCAATTTTTGCATATTACTGTTCATGTGCTTATTTCTTGCTTATTACTGCTTAATCTTGCTTATTATTGTTGTTTATACTTGCTTATGTTTGTTATTTGCTTTTATGCCTTTTATTTAAGTTTTTATGTTAAAACTGTCTTATTTGCCCTTAATCTGCTTAATTCTTATTTGCTTATTTGAGTGCTTATTTTTGTGTTTTTATTGTTCCTTATTGCTTAATATTGTTAGTTGATATTTTGTTTTCAAAACCCTTAGCTTAAATCCTTGCAAATCAGTTTAAAAATTCATTTTGAAAACTTAACGGGGTGTTTGGGTCAAAGGATTAAAGTGGGTCATTTAGGTTTAAAAAC